>JAODUG010091043.1:0-11966 GCA_027564795.1 Aphredoderus sayanus | reverse complement strand
GAGAGAGTGAGAGAGAGAGAGAGAGAGAGAGAGAGAGAGAGAGAGAGAGAGAGAGAGAGAGAGAGAGAGAGAGAGGGTTGGGATACAATACAGTGAGCACAGATTGAGAGGTTGGAATAGCCTATACTGTAATAGAGCAGTATAGTACTAAAGACAATACTAAATAGGGGGTTTACATGAGCAAATGTGAAGGATAGCAATGACCATCCACTCATTTTATTAATCCATTAAACACATTCTGAACCAACCAAACAATTCATAAGTTTCCATGCCCTGGCTTATCTGTTATCTGTGCTGACCACTGTGGCCAGACCTTTTGAAGTAGCATGATTGAGTGAATAAAAGGAACACCCACTGTTCATTTCATCTTTGTCTAAAAACCGGCTGGTCTTGTCTGCAAGCAGTGTTTATTGATTTAGATTAAATAACCAAATCAGTTTACAGATCACTCACTTGACATACAGTACAAAGAATGTCAAAACGACAAGTTTCGTAAAGTACAGGTATGTTCTATATGTACTATATTTTACCCTACCTCATTTTCAAATGTATTTATTGTGTCTTTGGTTTAGCTCATTTGTAGCAGCTGAAAAGCTCAAGAGATCATTTTTATCCATTTTAGATGGCAATTTTAAATTGGTTATTTTAATAATATACAGCATGCATTACACACGAGCTGTACAAGAGAACACAAGGTCATCCACAGTGATTGTGTTGTCCAAATCTCATTACATGTCATTACAATGCTGCATGCTGCATCACCCAACAACATCAAATTACCAATCCATCATCCCCTGAGCTCAACGGGTTCCTTCTCATACACGGTAATATTCCCTTTGCCTTACTCAAATAGTCCATTAGCGCTGTGTATATGCCATATCTCATTAGCAGCAACACAGATAATCACATTTTGCAATTGTGAGGAATGCAGACACGATACAGATGATGAATGCCAATAATATCCAGCAGAACGGCAATCTCACTACTGTGTTCATATGGTTACAACCATCATGTGACCTCTTGTGTAAATGACCATACAGTACATGCATGAGATGTACAGTGTACTGTACTGTAGTTCTCCACAGGAACTCAAGTGTACGCCCTCTGTCTGTGCATGTAAATGCGCTTCTTTCCCTCACATTACGCAACGTGCCTACAAATCAGACTCCTTGAGGAAGCGCAGCTCAATGTGACGCCACACAGGAAGCAGGCTGAAATGACTTCAAAACGTGTCGACTCAACACATGACGTCTAATGGGACCCCCCGTGGCTCTAGCGTGGCTTGGCTCTAAGCCACATAAACGCTGAGGTGCACAGCAGGCGATAGCTAGCTGCTGGGTGTGGGGTTTTCTGAATGACATACATGACATCAAAATCCATCCATAATTAGCTAAATGCGTTGCATTCAATTACCTAAATGTTACTGTGCCTTGAAAGGGTGAATATTACACCTTCAGTGGATTTGGCTATTTGAAGGCTTTTGCTTACGTTGCTGTAACCATCCATCGTCATTCAATGAACATTGCATTGCCCTGGACAAATGCCACTGTCCTTGACCAAGGCACTGTATTCAGACTGACACTCAGGTGCAGGCTCAAACGCAAAGGACAGATTTCCCCTCGGGGATCAATAAAGAAACCTAATTGTGACCGCTGCTGTCACACTGTTGTGTGAAGCCCTCAATAATATCAACATTTTAGACTGTTCTTTCCAAGAAGGCAGAAGTTCGTCCAGCTTTCTCTTTTTCCAGATTAATTGGGAGCAATGTTAGGCCCACACTCTAAAGAATTCTCCATGTATAAATAATTTGCCATAAACTCCTTGATCCTCAATGAGACCTCATCATCTTAAAATGCCTTTATTTAGAAGCTTCTCTTCCTGGCATCTAACAATGCAAGAAGTGTGTGTGATCCCTGGCTCTTTCGGAGTAACCTATTTGTCCCATTTAAAATGTCTTGAATCCACAATTGTTAAAATAATGTTAGCCTGCAAAGAGTCAGATGCAAATGCATTTGGTCACGACCTGCGAATTGTGTGCAGTGCTGTTATTCTCACAGACTTCACATGGTCCAGGCAGACAGCTAGCAAGTAGCTAGAGCTCTATGTGCCTGAAACAAATACCTCTCATTTCAGATGCATCAGGAGAATGCAGAGAAACACTCTCACACCACAGAGGGTGGTTGGCTGAGCCAAGGGAAGGAACTATTATCAAGATGGGATGCCAGCAGGCAATTCCTGCTTGCACAGAAGGTGTCCAGACAGCCAACCAGCCAGAGAGAAGCGGGTGGGGAGAGAGATCAGGCAATATCCCTAGACAGCTATTGTGGACCTTTAATTACAGTGTGAGTTTGGAGATGTAGAACCCAAGACTACTCCATAACTATGTGCTTTATCTTGGCCATGCATTCGCAAAGTCTTACTTAACTCTACTTCATGTTAAAACAACAGGATATTGTAGTTACTTCATGCAGGTACTACTTCTCATTAGGGTTTGTCTCACATCTCCTGGGACAAAATATCAGTTTCAAATCCCTGTGGCTGCAGAAGACAGCAAAGGTGTTCACAGGTGAGCCGTGCTGAGTCAGCATGAAGTAAAATATACTTCACACCAGGCATAGATATAAAGCTGTTTCACATGAGCAAACAGCTCAGTGGCCAGTTCTCACAGAAATGATGGCGCTCCCCTGTCAAGCACAGACAATCTACACACACATGGTTGTGAAAATCAAAAACACTGTTAAGGACTGGCTGTTGAACTATTATCTATTAGATGTACTAAATGTCAGTTGAAATGTCTTTCTTATCTAATGCCAACCAAAGGCTTCTCCAGAATCTTCAAATGATTCGCTTCGATGAACCCAGCATACTGTACAAACTGGTAAATCTATTTTAAAGGGGTAGTGTGCATTTAATAACCAGTGGAGATATAGTTATGGCTCTTACAAACACATACACACTGCTCAGGTGAGGCCAAACACAGTGTTGGCGTGCGTGGTGAACAACAAGCAGTTTGTGGGAATTCATGGTGCCTGGAGACAGAACGCTTATGCTATTCACTACAAATATATAGTATACAGTATATGTGTACACTTTATATAGAAATACAATACCCAAAACGGGTAGTTTTTTTAGGGAATTAAAAACAAAATCTAACCCACTGCGTTTAAACTCTTGTAGTAATACTACTTACAGTAATACTAGTTGTAATAATAATAATGTTAGATAAAATGGCTCTGCAGGTAGACAAACTTGCTCAAGGACACTGAGGTTAAGGGCTGACTCTACCGTGCAGAGGAATTCTGTCATTAACGTTGAACATCATTTTACCCCTCTGGTATCTAGAAAGGACCTTAAAACTCTTTGAAGCGAGTGATTACAGCACAGCAGGCTGAGTCACAGTTTGTCCAGACAATGAGAGAGAGAGAGGCATAGAGAGTGCGTGGAAGAGAAAAAGAGAGAGAGCTAAAGAGAAGCAGAATTATCCCGCGGTCCATTAAATTGGTCAGATTGACTTCGTAGTCTGCCAAAATGGGCGGTGGCCACTTTGACCTGGGGCCAAAAGTTAAATGAGAACCGAGGATTACGACATGTTGGTTCGCTGTGTGAACTCATCCTCTACCTTCCAGAACCACTCTGTGAGTTGGCCGGAGACTGAAGAAATCTCTAGTAGGATCTGCATCTATACTGTAGCAGTATACATTCTGACAGACTTAATCCTAGTCTGAATTCTTCATACTGCATACTGAAACTGTGCAGTCTAAGTAAGCATAGGATAGGATGCGTGTTTAGTAATGTATGCAAAAAGAGTTATCTTTGACATCACTGGCAATAAAGCGACCATAAATTCACATGATTTTTACCTATTAACATGTACATATTAATGTACATGGACAAGGAATTCGGACAAGGTTAATTTTCAAACCATGCCACGCAGTAGCCTATTTTCCACGTAGAGATGGAAATTGCTCTTGACAAAAACATCATGTCAAAAGGGATGGGCTACTACATGTCTCTACCCTCTTAACCCTGTGGTACATAGGCACCGCAGTACCCCTCTGAACGAGGTAAAAAGGCCAAAAATAAAGGTATTCTATTGCCAGACTACAAACCATCTCAGAAGGGCGCAGCAGGACCTGACAGAACACCGCGATCAGTCACCTTCTCGGCTGACTGCTGTACCACCAAACGGCTGACGTGCCTTGACTTCGGTAGGCCAACCCTTCATCACCCCCAATCTCTCCTTTCCGTGATCAAGGCCTGACACATTGAAACTGTCAACAGCTATACATATGAGTGGGACTGTCGATAGACCAAGACGCCCTTTGGAATAGCTCTTCGGAGACCACATAAAAATATAAAGAAATGTAAAAACAGCAGTGCATTTCTTACTGCCAAAATTGATGCTTATTGTTCTTGTGTTTTTTTCACCAGAACTGTAACAATTCATTCGGATAATGCATCCTGACACATTCTCTCATCCGTTAGTTTTGGAATCAGAAAAAGGGTACCTCCAGGGAAGATGAAGCCTTTGTTGTGTTTTGTTTAGTTTAGTTTAGTTTTTTGTTTTTTAACAAGCATCGATGTCTCAGAGCCACCAAGTTGCTTCCAAAAGCGCTGTTCAAGAGTCAAAATGTTTTCCTGTCCTGCGGTGCCAAGCACGGTTCACTGGCCGAGCTTTTCACAGGAACCGATATGTGGTCCCAGTGCCAAAACACCGTTCTTCATTCAACACTTGGGCATTTACACCGTGGCTGCAAATCCAGCTGGCTAGGGGACAGTTGTAATGTCAGATCTATTAGATGGCTTTACCTGCACACTTGGTCATGCATACACACACACATACTCGCACACACGCGTACACACACATACATTTTATATGCACACACTACCTGCTAAGTGCTGTGTAGCACATATGCTTATCAGCATTGATTGTGTCCAGCCAAGCCATTCTACCGGCTGGCAGACCTCCAGGGCTTTGTTTAGGAAAATGTTGGTTTAGTGCCGAAATGGCTGACTGTCAACTGGGTCTCCTTTCAAATCCTGTTGTTCCTCCTGCAACTTATTACACGGGTGTGTCTACATGATCCCTATTGTATAACTAGTTAAAGCTGCTATCCGTAACTTTTAACCGCATGTCAAGGGGTCAGCGGATTAAGCATTCCCAATTGAAAATGGGTTTATGTTTCTACATACTTATATTCTATTACTTAAACCATGATTTGCTGTAAATAATGTTGGAATGATGTTTGTATTAATTAAATTATTAATATATTTTAGCTGAGTTTGTTTTTAATTTAATTAGTAAATCATTTATATACAGACAGTATAAATGTATGAATAACACAGAGGCTTTTTATCAGTTGCTGATAAATCAGTTGTGTTCCTGTAACGTGAGAGAGAAAAGATGTGATTCTCCATCATTTCTACAATGTTTTTAAGTCCCTGTATATACAGTTTAGAGGTATTTTAGTGATTTAGATCTCCTATGAGCTTAAAGTTTGGTGGAACTATATTCAAATTGCATGTACCTTTGTCAGAATACCCAATAATAAAGATCAAGCTGGGTGTGTACTGTACATGCCCACACAGTCTTGAGAAGAGGTCAAATGACTCACGTTAACTCCAAACCTTATTTGGTGGATTTTAAATGTAATATATTACAACCGGATGGCTTTTGGGCAGTGCTTGATAAAATGGCTGTAAAGTTTTACTGGGTTTCTCTTTAATCATCATGACAAATAAACTTTTCATAAGGACCTTTAATATCCTCCAAATTAATTTTAATTAAATAAATCATACATAATGACAGTTTTGGTGGTAATGATGGATTATTAGACCAAAGGATGTGCTACATCATACATCTAGCAGAGACACATGCCGAGGGTTTTTATCACCATATTAAAACTATAGTGTCAGTGACTATGTGACTACAGCAGGTTATGACTGGAGCATATGAGTGAAAGTACTGTTGGCAGATCAATACTCTCCAATGACTGAGCCAGCACACACACACACACACACACACACTGCATTGCAACATAATTATCCATGGCATGTAATCTGTATGATTATAATGTATGTGTCTATGTGTGACTCATGATAAATGCATGTGTGAGCTTGCGGGCATGCATGCACACATGATTGTATTTTACATGCTGCTGTCCTGTATGACATTTCTGTCTAGCATTTGACTTGCCATAGCCAACCCTCTGATACATACTGTCTACAATTGTATTTAATTTTTTAGGCCTGGTTTGTTCCTCTTTTGTGAATCTTGAGATATTTGTACTCTCTAATAACTTCTGTTATTCCATTGTGATGCTGTAATGTACAGTATGTATACTATGTATAGTATGTGAGTTGTAAAGTGTGTTGAAACATGACAATGCAGCTTTTTCTACATGTTTTCATCATCTTGCAACTATCCATCATCAAGCTTTGCCGTTGCTATGGAGCAGGGAATCAATACGAACCTATCCCTTTTGGTCAGCAGGCACGCATTTTTGCTTGCCTACACAGTATATGGAATGCTGATCTCATGTATGAGCACTATATGAACAGGGAAACATGGCCTGTTACTGTGAGTTGTCACCCTATCACCCCATTCCCTCTGCTCCTGTCTTCTCTTACTTCCTAGCACCCATCCGTATTTAACAGGTCTTTAACGGTTTGTCACAAACCAACAGTGAAAGAGTCAAGTCATATGGCTGCAGCTCCTTGGTGTGAATGTGTTTGTGACCGGGAAGCTCAAAATAATGAATGTGTCTCTTGTAGGAAAAAAAGATAACTAAATCACTACCTACAGTATATCAATTCAATATGCGAACTATATACAATTTGTAACCGTTATATTGTATATTATCATCATACATATGCTCTACAATAGTACGTTATTGCTTTTGTGTATCGTGCAATACCCAAAATGAACACGTACTATTTTGTATTAAACTATTGTCATGTCCGGGGCTGCTGGAACCAGTGGTCGCCTCCCTCGTTCCTCCTCGCCGGCGTACTAGCCACTGACCTGCAGCTGTTCGTCCCACGACACGCCCTGCCTGAAATCTCATCCCGTTTATGGACACCCGTCTGTCCAGGCTATTATCTGTTGGTTTGTGCGTCTCGTTTTTGTCCGAGATTGTGTGTCATGCCGATTCGTATACTGTTAGTCTTGTCACTTGCACTAAGTAAAACTGTGAGCCCTTGCTTGTTTTGTTTGGATAAGCTGTTGCACCTGCACTCAACTCGCCCCATCGCGTTTATGCAAAATGTACAGTACACATATTCTACAGTATATTGTATAAAGGGTTCAGTAGCAGGTTAACCAGTGAATGTTTGGTTTTTATTTGACAAAGCCTTCTAAATCTACTAACTAAATGACCACAGTTCATTTGGAGAGGCCTGTCATTGCATATCAAACGTTTGCTTTTGCCAATGTCAAGTTTTCTTTCCACGTTCTATTGAACCTTTTAGGGCACGTCTCAGCCATTCAGAACACAAGTGATGGTTCACCGCAGCTGCTCTCTGCCTATTCGGGGAAATTGGCTAAGAGCTGGTGGCCTTTAACTAAAAGCCTGTCTGCATTTCATCCGGGCATAAAGATGGCATAGCCTTCCAGGGCAATGGCATTTGGAGAGAGGCGTGTAATGTGACTCGAAATGATGACATTTGTAAGCATGATGGAAACGCAGCTCAGTCAAATGCCTGTGCACCCCTCCCGTAGGAAAATGAAAAATACAAACATTTTCAATCAGGATGCTGATGCATTTATGTCTCACACTACTGGCCTGTGAAGAAAAGAAAATCTGTCCCCCTTACATGTTTCTAATATATCTAAATTCTGCATACAAAGTAATTTCTCCAAATACAGTTGTTTTACAGCCGGTGTGGCTTGACCAGCTTTGAGAGAAAGGACCAAGATCTGTGTTGTCTAATCACGTCTGTTAATAAAATAACTACATCAAACTCAGCCAGCACAAGCTATTAATTAGCTGTGTTTGTTTCGTTCAGCTCAGTTGTATTGGTGGTGAAGCAAAAGCATGATGACAGACCAGTTCAGAAATGAGGTCAACATTGAAAACCAAATTTTCAAAGCCTACAGGAGGAGCGCATTTTGCTTGATTCCTCCTGCAGCTTTGTACTAGTGTCTAGTATGTTGGGAGTCTGTGCCTGTTCTAAAACACGGCGGTGTGAAACAGTGCGAGTCAAGGTGTGGGCACATACAATCAATGACCTCAGAGCCCAGTAGGATTAGCCATCCGCACCACTCTGCTGTTCATGCAGGGCCCAGCAGCTCACAAAGTGAATAGGTAGCGCGCATTTTGGGTCAACACAAACAGCAATTTACCTACAAAGGAATGGCTGAAATAGTGTTGATTTAATTTTTAATCAGAAAGAACATTGATTGATAAGATAGATAGATAGATCGATAGATGTGTCTTCTACAGTATGTGTGTGTGAACTGAGTTTCCTTTATGGATGGGCACTGTCACAGTTTTTCAGTTGATAAGTCAGATGTAGAGATGATTCCAATTACATTTGTTTTATAAAGTCGGGCCAGCCGATTTTTGCTGATTCAGATTTTCACAGTGAAGCTTTCACAATGTATTTTACGTCTCTACATCATTTACAGTACATGCAGAGATATTTCGTTTTAAATGTACTCATTTAGTAATTTTTTACGGCCCTGTAGCTGCCAGCACTCTCTTTTATTATAGTAATTTGTTGACGGTCCCTTAGCTGCCGGTGCTTGTATTCGTCGTTGTCTTTTTACACTTCTACAATATGCAGAACACATCAACAAATATGAAAATAAATAACACCAAACATGCCACATTACGGCACTCTCACTTCGCCTGCAGCTGTCCACTCAGAAAAATAAAAAAAACACAACAAAAGAAAAATAACTCTCACAATTCAAGCTGCGGACTAATCTGCTGTGTGTTACTGTAAGAGAATCTACTGTAGCTGGTTGAGCGTCACTAGGAAACACAAGCTGGCATCCAATGTGCCCCGACAGCTTCTGGGTAATGGGTCCCTCGCTGAGCTTGTCAGACGGATCGCCTGTTACCAACAGACAAGCAGTGGTGGGTCTCGGTAGTGCGCATGGACACACGCATAGAGGCAAAGGCAGTGGCCAGGAGATGGGCTATACTGCTTTGCTGATAGCCAAGCATGTGTCTGCCTCACAACCCTTGCTAAGAGACAGACAAATGGCTGAGAGCTCACTGCCAGGGCTGTCAGAGGTCACCTCAGACCATTAGATAAACGGATGGCATATATGGAGCAGGTACAGAAATCCTAGAAATATCTTGCTGAAACCTAGAGTGTCAGATTGTGGGAGTGCAAGAGGAAAATATGGAGGGAGATAGCTGGACAGTCACAAGAGGCAGAAGAAAAGTGTACAAGAAGAGGAGAATGACAGCGAAATAAGCCCACCCTCAGTTTATTGTCAATGCAAGGAGCATCCAGCTTTTTTCCATTCTCTAATATGAACAAACAAACATTATGCAGACACAGCACTTTAATAGTAACATAATATGCAGCTCCATAAAAAAATACATGTGCAGATGTATTGAAGAGATTCATTAAAATTATATCTAAAAAAAATAATACAACCTACTGTAACCTACATAATACAAACAGCCTCCTTTAAAACATATGATTAATTATTGAATAGAATATCACCGTTTACCTAAACCTACAGTATTTCAAACTTATATGAAATTAAAACATATCAACAAATATATAGTGTTTTATTTATATATATATAACAATATATGTCTGCTTGAAGGCAGACATTAAAGCAATAGTAATCAATACTCTTAAACTGATGAGGCAGCATATGTCAAATTATTATTTCAGCAGACAATAACCTTTGTCTAAATGTCCACTCTCACACACACACACACGCACACACACACACCTGTTTACTGTTTTTGAAGTGGCAACATGGGAGCATACAGTATGCTATTGCAGACAGTGTGACCCATGGTGAATGACTGACTGAAACCAAAGGCAACACTAATTAGCACATCTGAAGGCCTTTATGGTCCACAATGCAACACAACAGGAAGATATCTATTCAGCAACCAGGACCCCTGCTTCTGCTGAACTCCAGATGAGCTTCATTTAAGGAATTTAGCTATTTAAATTCTGTTACCACAAATTCACTATCTGAAATCATGCCCTAATATATTTCAGTTACCCAACTAATTTACAGCTAATAGCAATTTTTGACACTGTGTTTAAAGCTTTACCGACCACAATTCAATGCAGCAATTTTCTTAATAATCCACTATTAAAACCACACATGTTAATTTGAATTCACGCTCTTTAATTTTATCTTTATAATTGGAACCTGCCAATAATAATCTGATTGGAGACAAGAACTCTCACGGCTGAAGGACCTATGGTCCCTGCAAAACGGCACGTAGCCTTAATAATAGCACAACGCAACAGCTGTAAGGTTGTCTATAAACTGTATGCTAGTCATGATGTTGTCAAGGAACGCAATGTACCTTTAGGTTGTCATATAATTTCTGTAACCTGGATAAACACAACTAACTTGAACAAGCTAACATGCTATCCAGTCGAGTAGACAATGGACTAAGCAGTGGAGTTAATTGAACAACTTCATTAACTTGTTTAATCAACAAAGCTAACTGACATTACTTTGTTGAATCTGGGCTGGCTGCCAAGCAATTTGTCTGTTCAAGAATCACCAAAAGTCGAACAACAAACATAAGTCTAAATAGTGAACCAGTAATAAACAGTAGTAAACAACAAATCCCAAAGAATAAAGGTAGAGGCAAAGGTGTTTTTATTCCATCGGCCGGGTAATGAAATGAGATATTTGTTTTGACTGCGCATCGTTTCACATTCTCCCATTTTATGTTCTAGCCTTTTAAAATGGGGCATGCACTGTCTATACAAATTCAATAAGAGCCTTTTTTCCCTGGAGCTAAGCCTGTCCATTCGTTAATTAAAGTAGTGAATGAAACATTTATTTTTGTCCATCTTTCCCATTCGTTTTTCGGTCCATCCCACACATTGTAACGCGAATTTCAAAGCCTGAATAACAGAATTAGACAGAATTCCTCCTCGATTAACTGTACGGAGTGTGCATTGATTTGTATGTGCGCATTGTTTACACGAGAGAGAATGAGAGCAGGATGGAGACCAAACGCTTTGTTATCTGACAAAGTGGCTAACTGCATCGCTGCTATTATATCTGTTGTCCTCATGTTTACATTGAGACTAGGAAAGGAGTTTTATAATGTGTTCTTCGGGCTTCTTGAAGACATGTGGCTGTGGCCCAACCTCAATCAGCTGCAGATAATTTGATGTTTGCCTTTCACTGAACAGTTCGGCCTTCCCGCCCCACCATTATCAGATACAGTAGTGTAAGGCACTGCGTCTTGCAATAGGCTCCAAGGACGATACTTATGTCCTCTCCAAAAGCAAGAATGAATCTTTACTAATAGACGTTCAATACAGAGTTGGATGTGGACTGAACTATTGTTAACGTCTGCTGTTAGCCTATCTAGAACATTGCTGGCACGAAGCCCAGCGAGACAGGCACAATCGTTTAATCTATCCAGGAAAGTGAATACACAATGAAAGGGGCATGAGTTGCTTTTTTTCAATAAATAAAGGTTAATATCATATCAAATATCATACTTTATGAAAAGCATGGCATATTTTTTTATAGTATTAGATATTAGCATTCTAGATTAATAGCAATGTGTAACAGAGTTTGAAATGTGGTTATTTTATGTGCTATGAAGCAAACTAAATGTGCATAAACATGCATAATATTCACCGTAAAGAGTCAGAAAGAAGAAATCTGTGTAATCTTTCGACAACGTAACCATGCAAAGTGCCTAATGTCATGTATAACTACACTATATACAAAATAAGCAAATTTAGAGTGAACAGGGAAACCCCTATGTAAAGCTAATCTGTAG
>JAODUG010091032.1:0-11967 GCA_027564795.1 Aphredoderus sayanus | reverse complement strand
TCCTCCTCTTCCTTTGTCCTCTAGCTGACTTGCTTCTATTTTGGCCTATTGGAGTCGACCTCTCGTCTGTCTATCTGCAGGGGATCCACAGTTCTCTTCAAACACGACCCCATGGCATGGCCTCCCCCGCCTCTCCTCACCCCTCCTCTCCTCTTTGTTCTCCTCCTCGTCAGGCTCGGAGGGACGGAGGGTTGGGACCCGGACCAGGGGGTGCTGCTGAGTACGGGCTTTGATCAGACAGAGAGCCAGGGAGGGTCGCTGGCAGATTGTTAGATCTCATCCTGGGCTGTGTCGGGAACGTGAACTGTAGCCCAATTCAATGAGCACATACACACACACACACACACACACACACACACCTCCACACACACAGAGACAGAGTACACCTCCTGAAGAAGTGCAATGTTCTGAGCGATGCATGCACATAAAGTGTAAATGAGTCCCTGAGTGTCCTTGTGCCTTTGTGCCAGGATCACATTGGCAGCTAACTCTGACAACCCTTCCACCGCACGGGCGCGCTGCTCGTGGCCCTGCCTGCTGGGACTGGCTCAGCGTTGTGTGTCGATCGTTTCCTGGTTCCACACTCTCACAATCCCAAACAAGAGGCTCCTCCACAATACTGTGAGCACCTGCTCCAAAATCACCGGCCAGCCCCGCTGGTCTCTGCCTCACTCAGCCGTGACCACAGCCAATGCTCCAGGGAGCCCCCTCTATCCTACAGGACCCACCCATGGTCTGCACGGGGCCATTAAATGGCTGCCCTCTGGTACATAGGCATCTGTGCACCTATTTAACCAGAGGAAGGTCACCAGCACGAGGCTGTTCGCCTATTAAACTCCTGTCAAACCCCTTCCTCCATCACCTGGGACTAATGTTACAATCTCTCCACCTACCGGTCTGCCACAGTCCCAGCCTTAACCCCTGTACCCCCACCCTCTTTATTAATTACATTGATAGGGGCCACTAGAATGAGCAGAAGTGTCTCCAGGGGTCCAAGGAGAGGTGCATTAACAAGCTGGCACATACTGTATGTTACCTCCTCTCCCAGACACTGTTGGAGTCAATGTGTGCTATCTAAGTGTGCATCACGGCCAAACAATACTGTGTGTGTGTGTGTGTGTGCGTTTGTGTGTATGCCTGTGAGAGTGTGTGCAAATACACAAATAAAAGTATAGATACGATAAAGTGCTGACTCTATAATAGGAGGCCTTGAAGTGTGGTGTCAGTGGGAGAACAGTGAGGACACACCATAGAGAGTGACCAGGGTCAAATGTATTCTGGATGTAAACAGTAGATGTAGAATGTTGGGAGAGAAGAGAAGAGAGGATTTATCTCCCACAGGGCACACAGGGATGATCCAGGACTCGGCACAGGTGACTGCTGGCCCAGGTAAAGCTGTAATTTCCTGTCCGCGGTGTGTGTGGGTCGGGCACACGCAGAGAGACATCCTGAACCACAGCTGCTAACCCTCAGAGAAACACAGGTCTGGTAGGTAATGAAAGGGCCTAACAGGATGACTACCTCTCACAAACCTATAGTACCTACAGCGCTACGGGAAACTGCAAAGTCAGTGTGTTTACATCACCATGATGCACCATGGGTAACAACTTACCGGTATATACTGTAGGTCAGAAAGGCCAGTTTTCCAAATATATTTTACATTCATCCTAAAATGTTCAGACACACTGGCCTTTTAGTGAACATTAACTGCCGGTCTAGGCAGAACACAAATAATTTTAACAATAACTGACAGCTTAAGCAGGCAAGGATCGACCTACACCAAAAACACCTAAATATAAAGTATCCTAAACTTAATATTTCAATGATGTGCTTTTGCTTGCTCTTAGGCAATTCAGAAACATTAGAATGGGCCGGAGTAACATCATTAAGATGTTTATGGTATCCTCAGTGTCTCAATTACAATTGCATACTGTATGTAAATGAAGCATATGTTCAGCCTGTAGCTGTGCCATTCAATAAGCTGTAATACTGAAGCGCTGATGTATAGATTCATAAAATGATTATGAATGCGTCGCTCCTTCCCGAGTATGCTAATCGTCCTGCAATATTTTAGAACATCTGGAGGAGAATATCAAATGATAGTGCAGCACAGCCCACTTAGGTTCTGTGTCACTGATGTGAATATTAAAACAGACACTTCCACATTATAAAATAGTGATGATTGAGGGAATGTGTTAAATGTGGCTAGAATTATTAGTTGTGTGTTGGGGAACTGTGTAGCAACATCAATAGACAATGGCCTGAGGTGGACCTGAATAATTCACTGAGTGAGGAAGCAACGTGTTCTGAGTTTTCTCCCATTAGGGATACACGGAGCAGAAAGAGTCGGGCCACATTAACTTTGATCGCTTCCTATTTTACAAGGAGAAAACAATTAATTAACACGCCATCCATGTTTTACATGGAGTCATTCTACTGAAGTCACTCAACTGCTGTATATTTCTGTTTGAGGTGGTTATAGTGTCATACACCGTAATAAATCTAAGATATCCAGGCCAGGGTACCAACATTCTGCTCTTTATATGAATTTTAAGTAACTGATATGGTCAATATTTTTTATCAGTATCCTATTGTAAATTAGATCATTCATTCTTTCCAGGAAAATAGGTGATAATACAATATATTTTTATTTTAAAAGTTTATTTAGACCATTATTTAGGACCAATACAAAACACTTGTTATAAAAATGACTGTGTACTACTGTTTGATGATTGTGATCTGCAAAACAGAAGTATTATTTTGGGTAGAATATTTATTTATCACACAATCCATACAATTGTCAAGGTCCTTAGTGTTTAGGTCAGTGTACAATTGCATAGTACAATATGTACAGTATGTGCCTAAATTCTGTATATACCCACTAAATGTTCATTTGAGACTGTAAGCAAAAGCTGTAAGAAGCCAGAAATAATATACTAATGGAAATAAATTAAATGCAGAAACAGTGCATCTAAATGAAATGAAATAAATTAAATTTCAATGTACACTTAGTACACTCAATAGATGAATGAGTTATACACCAATCATTAAGCAAACAACATTTTGATGGAATGACAACATCATGTCATCAGTGCTAACAGAAAATAAAAGGATCGTCATAGAAAAACATCAACTTGAAATAAGCTATGAACAATATCTGTACCACATGGAATTTTTGAAATAATGAGCTTTCCATAATAGAAACAAGGAAAATATGACTTATTGTCCCAGGTAGCATTCATAAGCTGAAGTAGCAGCATTTTTACACAAACTAGGCATGCATACACACAGTCTCAAATAAACACACACACCCTCTTCACAAAAAGGTGTAGAGTGTTAGAGTGTGAGGGTGAGTGAAGGTCAGGAGATGAGAGGGGGCAGGCTGGCGTGTTGGGTGGAGGTGGCAGACAGCAGACCAAGGAAGAGGCCTTAAAGAGAGTGCTCCTCCTGGAGAGGAGGAGGTAGGAGAGAGGTCAGGTGCGGGTTAAGTGAGATAATTGCAAGAGGTGGCAAGCATTCTCTGTGCTCGGCCAACCAAGCTCACCTTGAGAAACAACTACACTCACAGTCACACAGACTGTATGCAAACAAACACCTATCTGCACAGGCCTAGACACACACTCTCTCTCTCTCTATCTCTCTCTGTCTCTCTCTCTCTCTCTCTCTCGCTCCCTCTCTCTTTAAACTTAAGTACAGTCAAGCAAAGTCTGCTGACGGCAATTAGCTGGCCGTGAAGGTCAGCGGAGGTCAGGGTGTGTTAGCGAGAGATAAGCTCCTCACTAATAGGGATGTGCAATTCCATTACCTGACGTACGATATATAGGCTCTAAAGCATCTCCAAGCCTACACCTACCATGTGTGTGCGTGAGTGTGTGTATATATATCCTAGATACGTATCATAAAATAGTCTGGTTATGCAGGGCTTTAATATTTGGTGGCTTGCCTCTATTGTTTGCCACACAAAATGTGACAGACAGAGCTCAACACTGTGGGCGGAGTCAGTGGGCATGCTCCCAGGGAAGGACTTGTTTGTTAGCTAAACCTTTCCCACCTAACATACTGTAGCGGCAAATAAACATCTCAATCTCATTGCTGCACATAGAACCAATCAAGGGTCGCACTGCTGCTAATGGCATCTGGAGTATGATTTTGAATGTATAGTCTGTGACTCTTACCTCCCCAACCCACACACGCACACACACACACATATCTCACCTCTCATCCTCACCCTCTTCCAACCTCTCTCACTTCCGACCATGTGTGCATTAGCTGGTGAGACAGGAGGGTGAACAGAGTGGGTGAGGGCGAATCAATAGGCTTTTACACTGCCTTGTGGTGGGGCTGAAAATCAATGGCAATGGGAAATTAAGCTGTAGTCTGTATAAATTGGAGATGCTGGGGCAGCCAATTGTATACAGTATGGTGCAAAATGAGCAACTATGGTCAGATCAGTATGTACAAAAATAATACACATGGTTTAGATCCGATACCTGCAGTTCTAACTCTAACCACAGGGAATAATGACATATGTCGTTTTAATACTGCCTAATAATAACTTGTGCGATCAGAAATAGTAATGGTTGGATGTGCAGTATACAAACAGCCACCATACTGATACACAGGTAATGCATGATGGTATTCCAGATCAGAATTACAACATTAAGAAAGTGCGGAGTAAGACAGTTGGATACATCATCATAAGAGAAATGCTTCCCCATAGACTTGTACAGGTCACAATTTTACATGAAATAGCTGAAGGAACTTAAAATGTGTACAATGGAGTAGTCCTGGCACGGCCGGCTACCCAAGCATTAATGAATGGTATGGCCTTCCAAATGGCTAATTAAAAGATAACAGCAGCTCACTGCAGGGCTTGATAAACAGGACGTTTCCCGTCCCTAAAAGTCTGTGCCATAATCAATAATTCATGTCATCGCAGGCAGTTTATTCAAATCAGAGTTTGAAAAACAACTAAAAGGAAAAGAAGTGGAAGTTAAGGGGTGGAGGGAGACTTTGAAAAAATCTAAAAGAGGGGGATGAGAGCTGGAGGTAAGCTCTGTTATTTCTCCGAGGACCTGTGTGAAGTAGCTCATACTGAGGCCTCTGGCATCGCATCACTCCAACCAGACTAATTACAGTCCAACGGGAGTGGGAAAGCCTTGCACAGACCCAGTGGATTCCTGCCTGAAAACAGAAGCTCTACCTTGTGTTGTGCAGTCACGTCACATGCAGCTTTCATACTTAATTATTTGTTGCCCCGTCGTTCAATAGTGTTAGCAAGCAAACCACTTGAGGACAAGCAACGGGAAGACAGAAAGGGGTGCCCTCTGTGACGCAGTGTGAAATATGAGGTATATTTACACAGTTTCATGCGTTTCCAGTATACGGTATGTATTATTAGATATTTGAACAGGGCATGTCCGTTATTATATTCTACATGAATAGACCTACTTGAGTAGAAACTCCTTTCAGTTGAACATTAATACTACTTTTAGCACATGCCATTGTGTGTGAGGAATGTGATTGGGCTTGGCACATGCATGTGCGCACAGCAATGCAGCATATGTGGTAAAGCCCACAATTGTTGTGTGTTAGCTTTGCAAAGCTAACACAATTCTGTAGAGAACCATTACAGTGGAGGAAGGTGTGGAGGAAGGGTGGGTGGGGGGTTTCCTTATGTCCAGACCAAGATATGGTGGAGACACAGGATGGTGCCATCTGGGTTTGGAACCTGCTGGCATGGAGTCATTGGAGAGGGCCTGGAGATTAGAAAGACAAGTGTGTGTGTGTGTGCGTGTGTGTGTGTGTGTGCGTGTGCGTGTGTGCGTGTGTGTGTGTGTGCGTGTGCGTGTGTGTGTGCGTGTGTGCTGGAGGGTGTGGGTGATTTGAGGCAGAATGGCACATACATCACACCAGTCACTCAACATTTATTACTGTCATCCCCCATGATAGAGCCATCTGTGACCTGGGGGTTACACATCACCACGCCAAGGTCTGTGTGTTGGTGTATATGTGTTAAGCAGGCATCTGGTGAGATAGATGGGTGGGTTTGGTGGTGGTGTGTCTGGTTGCGTGTGTGAGTGAGTGTGCTATATTCTACTGCTTTAGCCGAGTGAGTCCTACAAAGATGTAAGTGTTCTCAGTCATTTCTATACAGCGTGATGAGTCAATGCTTGCTTTTATGCACCAGGCTATGTTGATATTAGAATTGTCTGCTCACATTTGACCCTACAGTACCGGTACCACAATCACTAAGCCACACTACATTACAATAGTCATGTACAATAGTAATGTACTACATTACAATAGTAATAGCACTTAAAAATGTAAAGCGCAGGTATAGCCAATTCAGGAACAAGTACTGTATGTATCTCTCGCTCAATGATCATTTCATGTCAGCTCTAGGGTGTTTTGGTTGGGAGATGACCTTCAAGATGTATAGCGTATAATCTGCCACCACAGAGGTGTTACCAGTCCTTAGGCCTGCAAATAATATTGATGAAGAGAGGATGGAACATGAGCAGAAAAGGGGGAGACTTAAATGTCACTTTCTCTCTAATGTCACCATTCTGTTTAGAACTACATCATACCAATATAGCTTGTTTTTAGGGGATGCTTTTGTTTATCAATTTGCAAATCAATTCATTCTGCTCCAGAATCTACTGTACTGTGTCATACATAAACATTATGTGTCTTCTGTTTGTTTGCATGTGTACGTGTTTGTGCATACGCGTAGTTGAAAAGGGAGATACATTCAGTACATACAGTCTGTCTATCAGCTAAGTAATGGGGGAGGAAGTTAATTTAGTTAGAAGAAACTAATTAAAATGAATAAAAGATGGCTAGGAAACCCTCAGGGTACCACACAGTCAGGTTTTCATTCAGATTCTCTCTCTCGCTCACACACACGTTTCATAATCCACTATTTTTCTCTTATTTCAGTTAACACACACAACATTTGCAATGTGAATGACAACAACCATTACCCAAGTAGCTATCTATCTACATAAACACCTTTATCATCACTAAAATAGTGACAAGTAAACAAATTATTTGCTGACAGAGGGGCGCATTCATTGTTTTTTCCTCCAGGAGCAAAGTAATTTATTTTACGAAAGCACTGGTGAGAAATTATTTCTGTAGGCATTGATTATTGTTTTATTATTGTTGAGCATCAAGGCCAATAAAGCCCAAGTGCTCAGTATTTTACAGAAAATATATTAAAACGTAAAACTGTAACTGCAGTCAATATAGAACTGATGACTATACTGTAGGCTAGATGCTAGGGTTTAAAGGGGAATTCTGGCCAATTTAGAGAAAGACCTCATATTCCCATCTCTTCCAACTATCAATCACTATCATTTCTGATTTGTTTTTTGCAAAAGTATGTGGTCTATTAAGATACTGTACAGTGCACCTATACAGTGTACTGTGATAACAGATGTGTCTTCCAACAGTGGGTACGTTTTAGGGTGTTATTTTATTGGTGCCATTTCCACTATAATAGTATACCAGTATTATGGAGTCACAAACATTTGTGAGAGTTGGGAAAATAAGGAATGTCAGAATTCTCCTTTACCACTACACTGAAACGATTCATGACACAGATTCCTTGCTCAAATGTGTTGCCCTATATTTAAGAGATAATTACTTGACCCTTTCCAGGACACTAACGGTTGGATATCAACTTCTTAATAACCTCCTCACCTATACAATTCGTTTTATAACAGTTAAAACAATATAAATCAAAAACATTAGACAGACCCTAATTGGGTTTTTCAATTCAATACAGCCATTATTACTTTATGGGAATATTATGAGCTAACACTAAGAAAATAGTTCTCAAGTTGGCTTAAAGTGTTGCAGGTTTTGTTAAATTAGGTAGGCTTCCCAAATCTTTCTGTCAAGAAGATGCTTTCATCTGAGGGATCTGACAAAATCTCCCCAAGCCTCTGTTCTTTCTTGTAATACCTAGAGGCCCGTACAGTTTAGCCTTCCAACTCTTCCACCACAAATCATTTTCACATGGAAGTCGGTGCTGAATTGAGTTTCTGAACATATGTTTTCTGTAAGATTTTAGATCATATGGTGATTTCATTCATAAAATGTGTTTGTTATTTCCTGGAATTACTAATCAACTGAAAGCACTGTCTTCTGCTCTAATTAAACAATGTGACCACCACCCAACAACTTCTGGTCAATTCACAATTTGATTGCACATCAGTGCAGAGTGAACAGTGCAGTTTTCATTTCTGCAAAAGAAAAGAAAATCTCTGTTAAGCAAAGATAAAAATAAGCAACAGCCCCATCTGGTCTGTATGTCTACTATGTGTGTGTTTGTGTGAGCGCGTGCGTGTGTGCGCGCGCTCACATTTGAATGTTGGGGGATAATAAGATGCTCTCAGCAATGAGCCCTTTTTGTAGTCGGAGGAGTTGCTCTATCTGTCTTTCTTTCTTTCCACCCCCACACAGCTTGTTGCCTTTACATATACACATACTGTGCGTTGGATACAGTATGTTGAAAGCTCACCTCTGTGTTCTCAGAGAGGTGCACTAAACAAGACAAACAAAGGGAACATGCAGACTACATATGCGTTGAAAAGGTATCATTTGTCCAGTGATTTACATTTTTATTAGGTAATTGTAGAAGCTTTTATCCAAAACAACAGTGAACACAGCCACGAGGTATTTGGACCCTGAGGGATCCATCTTGCTGAAGGATGTGTATGGGTACCCGCGCAGGTAGACATGTCAGAGATCGAACCCAAGACCTTTCAGCTGGGAGTTGACTACGCTAGCCACTAACCTATGCTGCCCCCAACGCTGCAGCAATAGATTGTTCTGGATCACAGCATAATAAGACTTGAATCCAATTTGACATTCTTCCTACATTCTGAATTCTGGTGCCCATAGGTCTTTCACTGCCTCATATACCCAACGTAAATGGCTCCCACGTGACCTGTGATGGACAGCTCAAATAACCCCTTGCTCATTAACAGTATATAAACCAGAATCAACATTTTCAATTAAAATATATGTTTTTGAAATAATAGATTTCTATGATTTCTATGTTCCCAGTTCAATGTCTACTGCAAACACAGGGTTTATTTCATGCAAACGAATGTGGAATACAATAATGTAGCAGCAAACAGCTATTTTTAAAGATATAGTGCACTTGCATCCTGAGCAGAGAATGACATCACACTCCCTCTGTGTGTGTTGTAAACCTCCTCTGTTCTTTGTTTTCATAGCCGGCTCGGCCACTCGTATGCATTACTGTTTAATGTGTGGGGCCCAGGAAGCACTTTTTGCTGTCGTTTTGCTCTGAGATGCTGGTGCGCTTAGTGTGACATCTAGTGATAGACAATAGTACCTAGTTTGATTTATGATCAAACTTGCACTGAAGCATAACTGTCTGAAGGCTAAACCATACTGTATTTCTCTCAAAGAAACCATGTTTAATCCTTTGTACAGTCACTGCTTGTTGTAATATCACACTTTGAATGATGCCGCACTAACCGTCCTTTTATTATTAGCCAACACGCCAAACCAGCCGTATAACTGCTGATTACTGATCTGTAATGCCGGGGGAAGGGGGAGGGGTAGTCATGCTAACAGACTTGAGTGAGGTTTATGAGCCTAATTATAGACACTCAGCTCCAGGAGGGTAATGTCCCCTAGCACAGGGGGCGCAAGCAGATGTGAGGCGTGTAGCTACCATATCTCATGTCCTGTACAGCGATCTGCCTGATATATGCCTTTTATCCCCAGCATAACATGTCCCCCCTCTGACATTCACACTGCACACACTATAAACACACACACACACACACACACACACAAACACAGCACACAGCAGACTTCGCCTTCTGTTCCCGATTCCCAACTCTGACATTTTCGTTCCATTCTCCGAGGTCTGTTGGAAAGATTATCAGTCACTCTTCTCCTTCAGTCATCCCTTAGCTCCCCGTCTCGGTCACAGCAGGGACACCACAAGGTGACAGCATCCATCACCCAAAGAAGCTCATCTGACGACTGCTGTCTTGCCACAAAAGTCACATTCATTTCCATATGTCGGATTTAAACCTTTCTACTGTATGTACGTGTGTGTGTGTCTTTCTGTACCGCAGAAAGGAGCTCTAATCACACCTCTCTGTTGTCCTTAGGGCGGAGCGGACGTGCACGCACACACACACACACACACACACACATATACAAAGAGGCACACTAGCAAACACACACTGCCAGCCATAATGTGCCCTTATTGATCATGCTAATTAAGGAAAAGAGCAACGCAGCAAGCAGACATGGGGGGTGAAGCAATGTGACATTTGACAGCTCTTTGACAAGGGCAGAAGTGCTTGTATAAGTGTGTGTGTGTGTGCGTGCCTGCTGTGAGGTGAGAAAGTGCACAGCCATGTAAAAAGACTAAAAACAAGAAGAAAACCAAGAAAAGCAACAGGAGATTCTCTTTTTCCAGGATTTCAAATTGCACCATAAATCATCGTTTGATGTTCCCAGAGAACTTCACTTTCCTTTGTCAATCACACATGCATAAATGTGGCAGATGAAGGAAATAGGCTTCCTATCTTCCCTTCTTAAAATAAATATCTTCATGCCTTAAAATCGCTTTCTCTCTGTCTTTCTGTCTTGTTGAATGCAAAGGAAGGATTATTGCAGGACCGCTCAGTTCTCGCCTTATGTATGCCTGCGTGTTCAGGTTGCTGCTTCTGTTGAGAGGGCTATTGTGCCTTGCCTGTCTTGGCGAAGTAAAGACAAAAGATTCCTGACAGGCTGCAGGGAGAGAGTAGAGAAAACAGAAGGAAAGTACAATTTCTATCTGGAGAGGAGGATAAATAGAAGGCCATAGGAAAAGAACAAAGAGGAAAAGAGGGGAGGAGAGAAACTAACAATGTCCTTCCTGACAGCCTGGAATAGCAGAAGAATACACCACCGCCTCACACACGCACGCACACACACACACACACACACACACACCTCCACAAATACTGTAATACCAGAGAATGTACTGTTTGCCTGGAAGCTGGGTAATCTACTGTACATTTTCATCATTCATTCATTTTACTGTGCTCGTATCAGTTTACAGTACCAGGGATACGGTAGGCTATTGAAACCCTTGTACAGGGTCAGTGGAAAATGAGTGGTACAGTACATGTGCAGCATTATCTAAGAGACCCTCATTGACACCATGCATCTCTGGGAGCTACCAAGAGAAATCACCTGTTCCGTTAAAAACCCACAGACACATGACAGCAAGCACCAGCACTATTACGATGAAAATACAACAGTGTCTCTTTTTATTGCAGAAGAAAGGGAACTTATTGAAGAGAGAGTATAGACAACAATAAGACAACAGGTACCCTCAATAGATTGGCAGTATCCCCATGAGTGCTGTTGTGGTGACAGAATTTTCCACAGTAATTTAATTCCATCCGGAGGACTCTATAGCTGTTTAGATTTATGAGTCTTTCTCAGGGTGTTTTTTAATCAACTTTGTTTCCTGGCTATAACCTATGAGGATCATAGTTAAATAATAATAATAAATAAATAAAAAGTAATTAGAAATAAAAATCATGGCAAATCAATCAGATGATTTTTTTCTGAAACTAAATATATCAAACTAGTTTTTTCACATACATACATATACACAGTCTGAACCCTGTAACATCTAGGTCTCACAACAGTACCACCAGCACATCAAAGTACTAATAGATGTTGCATTTTGCTGAGTCAGTGTGAAGAACATGACAGTGGGTCACTTGTGTTGAATCACCCAAGACAAGAGCTTATTACAAGCTGAAGGCAAGTGGTTACAACCACTGTTGGGCTCAAGAGTGGGAAGTGGAAACAGCATGTACCACTGCAGACTGTAACTTAACCCTCGTAATGTACTCGTAATATAGTTTTTAGCCACACGGCGGCGCCATCTGATTGTGTATGATTTGT
>JAODUG010091021.1:0-11967 GCA_027564795.1 Aphredoderus sayanus | reverse complement strand
TGTGTGTGTGTGTGTGTGTGTGTGTGTGTGTGTGTGCGTGTGTGTGTGTGTGTGCGTGTGTGTGTGTGTGTGTGTGTAAATGCATCACGTCGCTGTCTGAAGCATTTTGAAGTGACTTTATCTCAATATGTACCACAACCTTGTTATTATTTTCTCAAACTCTATCTTCCCTTGTGTCCCTGTCTCAGTGGGAGACTGAACAGCACAGAAGCTTGGAGGAACGAGGTCGTCTGTTGCTGTACTTGCAGTTTTTGCCTACAGCCAGCGAGGGCGCTGTGCCAGGCAGCGAGCAATCCTGTGGTGGTTTGTGTGTTGGCGTCAAACGCTGCGCACACTTGGCAGCTATGGACGTTAACGGCTTGTCTGATCCCTACGTCAAAACGTGAGCACAAACAAACTGTTTTGTAGAGAAGCATCTAGAATAATTACATCTTAATGCACTCTAGCTTGGCTTTTGTTCAGCTGTGATGGCTACAGTAGTCCTACTTGGTGGTGGTTAAAGGACTTGTAGGTAGGAATATCGAGCTATTTCTTAGAATTGCCATAGAAATCTGTCAGCTATCAACAAGTTAAATGCTCCATGACAATATCTGCTCTGGTTGACAGCCCTAACCTGACATGCCAGATGGATTGTGGTTCACAAATCCATCTGGGAAGCTGTCCATAGGAACTGTTTGTTTAGGGCTGTTTTTGTCATAAACAGCTTGGATCAGGATGCCCCCCCTCCCGTAAAAGAGGAAGTGACATTACTCTCTCTGGCAGGTACCTAAAACCAGACATAAAAAAGAAATCCAAACACAAGACGGCAGTCGTAAAGAAGACTTTGAACCCTGAATTTAACCAGGTACAACCCATGCTCCAGTCTGCAGCTTTTAGCATATTGTATACAGTATATCCTCTCTGCTAGCCCAACCACTGCTGTTGAATGCTAAACTCACCATCTGTGTCCCAGCAGGTATTTGTTCAGAATTGGGCCCATTTTGTACAGTTTTGGCATTATGTAATAATTACCCTAAAGCAACCCTATAGCAGCACTCTGGTGACAGATTATCTGTCAGGTTAATAAAGTGAAGCTCAACTCTACTTGGAGTGTGTTTCCACAATGCCGAGTGGATTTGATCCATTCTTCCTTTGATTAGGAAATATATAAAAATGAGACACTGGTCAAACGTGTCTAGTGTGATGTTTGAAGTTGTTTCTTATTTATATTCTGTTTGCTTCTGCCATGCAGGAGTTTTTCTATGAGATAACCTTTTCAGAACTGGCCACCAAAACACTGGAGGTCACTGTATGGGACTATGACCTGGGCAAGTCCAACGACTTCATAGGTATTCATTATTGCAATATGCTGTTTCCAACTACCAGGGCAGACAACTTTTTATAAATGATTTGACCATGTTCCATTCTGTGTCCTGTAGGGGGCGTGTCTCTGGGCTGCCACTCGCAGGGTGATGCCTTGCAACATTGGATTGACTGTCTCAAGAACAAAGGGCAGAAAGTGGAGCGCTGGCACACACTGACCAATGAGCTGCCAGGTGCAACTGTACAGGACTAGGCTCCACCAATTTGGTGGCAGCATATGAGTGTCTAATCGAATACTGTGGACGATGGGTGCATGGAGACTAAAGAATTGCTATTTGAATATTTTTGTGTCATTAACTCTCCTCATTGGAGACATTCATAAACATTTCGTAAACACAATGCTCAGTTTCTGGAAGAGGGGAATGTGTCTTTTATGTTGTTTTTAGAAGCTGCTGGTGTTATCTGGAAAAGCATACGACCACACATGAATAAAAGATAGATTATTCTACTCTACTCTATTATATCCTTGGTTGTTTGCGTTGAAACATTTTCTTTATCAACACTCAAAAGCCAGGAGCAAAACGAACAATTCTAGTTAATATTATTTTAGAATTATTTTGTCTTTCTAAAATTGAATTTTCTTTCATTAAAACCTGATAAATCCACATTCATAACTGCTCAAATCTGTCCAATGCTCATCTGCTCTTCATGGATTTGATGAAGTGGCATTGTGGCAAAGCACTGAAAGTGGGAATGCAAATTAATTTTTTAAGGGGGAATGCAAATGCAGAAAAAAACGATGTGGTCATTGAAAGAGTTGGACTTTGTTATAATAGTTTTCAGCAGTCTGGTTGACAAGTCGTCTTTTAAAACCAGATTTGTATAAAAATAAAACATTTTTTAATAAAATCTTTTAAGTTTATGTTTGAAAATGTGACACAGAGTCCTCACTGGCTGAAGTAGGCCTATTTACAGAAAGTACAAGTTGACTGCCAAATGACAACATAGGCTACCTGGTTTTTTCTGCTGTCTGGGTCTCCCTTCTGTTGTGTTGACTGCTATGTAGATGGATGCGAGTCTGTTTTCACTGTAAGAATTAAAATGTTGGGCCTATTTGTTTCGTTGTCATAACAGCGTAACAATGTCTAAACATTCATGGCATCATTTTATTCATAAAATGTATTTGTACCATGAATGAATTCTGGCTTTGCATTTATTCAGTTCAGCTGTTGTACTGCAGGTTGCAAATAAAAGTGGTACTTTACTGCTGGCCTGGCTGATAATTGGGATTATAACATTCGAAGTGGGTCTATAGGACATTCTGCCTTTACCAAGCGTTCCAGAATCTCTGACCAAATCCAGGGCTCTGTGGACGCCGCACCACACACACATGCACTAACATGCACACACAGCTGGCCAACCACATAAACAAAGTACACACAAAAGGAGTCTGATGTCATTCTCTGCTCAGGGCGCCATTACTCCACTATACAACACAATTGTTTGCTGCTGTAGTAATATTTCAAATATCATATGAGCACCTTTAACTACTTGTAAAACATCTACATATGCTTTAAAACAAACTACAGCCCACTATAGGGCAGCCATCTCCTCTGGCCCCTGTTAGAATGTCAGACAACTGGCTTGGTCTCACCTCTGGGCCTGTGCAGTCTGGCTGCAACTGTACGGACCAATGTCTTCATAATAACGGCATTATATGCATTACATTATTGTATACTTGTGTAATACAAATGTTGCACCATAATGGCTTGCCCAAGGGCAATGGCAGGAGTACAAGTCTAGCATGAAGGTCAAACTAAGAAAGGACTCCTTCTGGTTGTAAGACCATCTCCGTGGCATAGCAGAGGTTTAGCATCACTGAACTCAATGAGACATTAACATTGTTACTCTAATGAGACGCATTACATGCATTCCATCTTTATTAAGAACATATTAAGAAAGTGTACAGTGAGCAGAGTATGCGTAGTGTTGTGTGTTGTCATATATATACTGTATATTTGTGGTGGTGTGATTTTTATATTTTTATAATTAAATACAAATGTAAAAATGTACGGTTACTGAGAGTGTGAGTATTTTCACTACTCAGCTAACTCAGGACAATAGAATTGTATAACTCACATTATCAATGATAATATATGTACAATCTATGTCTCATTACAATAGAATTCAAACATACACACTTAATACGAACAAGAAAAAGGTTTTAGATTTGTTAACACAACAACAGGTTATTGCAGTTTCAGACATGAACAAGTGTTTGGTTAGTGTTGATCACAGTGAACCAGTTCCAGCCTTGATGTCCCATAAACAGTGTTCCAGTGCTCACGTCAAACCCAGCTACAAAACACACACCTGCCTCCACCTCCTCTGGAACAAGATGTTCCGTTGGAACCAACTGGTGCTACTTGTCTCGATGCAGCTCGGGACAGAGGATGAACAGACCAGAACCAGAACAGAAATTCTGCTGTGGATTCGGCCTGAAACATCACCAATGTTCTATCTGCCAAAATCTGGTCAAATGAAAGCATCAAATTATTATGTCGTTTTTTTCCCCTCTTTATTCTTTTTCATACAAATATTGTTATCAAAAGTTAGAGGCTTATTGATTTGTGGCAACTTTGCTTAATTTTGAAAACACCTGTGGTTTTAAGACAGTTACAAATTAAAGCACTGCTGCCATCTGTGTTTTGTTAAATTTTGCTTTATGCAAGATTTTCCATTATCTGCTCAATGTTTGTAGACTCAATGTGTCGTAAGGCGCGCATGCACACACTTTACAATATTGTCAAGGCCTTGCACATACAGAACCAAGAGAATCAGAAGGAGGTTTCATCCAGACACTGGACAGAACCCTGTTCTGTTTCCTGGTCAGTGTATAAACATACATTCTGCAGGAAGAAAACAGAGGCAGGAACCATAATTGTTCAATAAGCTACAGCATTCATGTCCAACTTCCATTAATCAGTTCGAGTAGGAGTGTGTGTGTATATATATATGTGTGCGTGCGTGTGCATGTTTATCTGTCACATCCAGGAAGAAGAGCGGTCAGCGGACTGGAGATGCCTGCTGTCTCATCCAGATCAAACTCAGGTTTTCACATTGACTAAAAACAGAGAAGAAGGAGGGTTAGACGAAAGTGGAGACATGCTGTTTAGGTTGTTTACAGATAAAGTTATGTAGCAGAAAATCTGACTGCCATATCAGTAACGTCCCCTGGCTGGATTAGAAAGACAATGCCCTTATTACTGTAGTCATCAAACCATGCCAGTCAAAGCCCACATGAAACCGTCAAACCTTATTCTTTGTGGCCAGGCCACAAGGACCCTCAGCATAGTAGAACATGTTTCTACATGTGGCTTACATTCTTTTAAATAAAGAATAGAATAGAAAGGGTGAAAATCGGACATCTAACGCTGCTTACAATTAGACGTACGATTAGATGGTGACAGCATTAGTTCTTTGAATGAAAACATAATACTCCTTTACAGTATTAAATGTTCATTGTATACTGGTTATTTATTTAACACTGCGGTGTCTCTCTCCCTCCCTCCCTCTCTCTCATTTGCATGTTCTGGGTAGCCTCATGCAGAGCAACATTCCAGATACCTGACACTGTGCTATTGAAAAGGTGGAGTCAGCGATTGTAAGTTAATGCCCTTCTGTCAAATTCAGCAAATATCTCCTCACAGTCTGTCTGCACACTGGAAATAAATCTGGTGTTTCTACCCAGCCCTGGCTCTATAAGTGGGAACTAAGTGGTGCAGACCGCACCATACAACACTATCTGTGCTGTGGACATGCCTGTTCAATTTGGGCGGCAGAGCTTCTGAAGGAGCACCCTATGGCATTGAAGGGAAAGGGGTTTTTGTTTTGATGATATTTGCTGAATTTTACAAAAGTGTATAGGTTTACAATCGCTTACCCCATCTTTAAGCGTAGTTGACTGCATATTTTGAATACACACCAGCACAAACACACACACATACTGTAAATCACAGTACACACAAGAAAATCATGACAATGACAACTGTTATATCGCTACACAGATGTTAACATCCTGCCTGTGTGTTTGTTGTTAACTCATCATTTAATGATAATATAAAGTCAAACATTGATATTTTGCCTACTTTGTGCTCTGTGGGGAACATAGTAAATATAGCTGTGATATGAAAGAATTGCATCACTTCCTGTGCACAGAACAACCTCTCAGATGCAAGGTGTTTTGAAACGTATTTCAATCAAATAGTTAATGAAGTGATCCAACAGACAACAGCCACCAAGATAAGATCATACTTTATTGATCTACATAGATAAATTAAGTAATTTATTTATGTTAAAAAGTTACAGATGATAGCTTTAATACTTTTCATGTTTAATTACATGGGAGTTTGCCAGGTGAGAGGTCAAAGCTCAGGGGTGGGACACTCACTGGCCAGGTTAATGATGCAGGCGATGATGATGACTGTGCCCAGCACCAGTGACACCACAGACAGCATCTTAGCCACGCGACCCAGGCGAACTGCACCGTCTAGGTTCCCCTGCTCCAGACTGTTCCTTGACTGAAGCACAACACTTATTTACCATTGTTTCAAGCACACATGGGACATTTATGATATTTATTATATTTAATAATACATTATCATAAAAGGACCATTCAGGAGTCCAAATCTTAACATGGTGTTTGTTCCAGTTAACCCCACTAAATAAATATACAGGATCTATAACTATATATCTACCATACATCTATATATATACTGTACCGATGTTGGAACGGAACTGGTTCATACCATGATAGAGTAGACAAATCCCACTATGTTGATTGGCCAGACAGGGCAGAAGCAGGCAAGCACGGCCAATAGGAGATGATCTTTGACCTTGGTGCGGTCCAGGGGGGGGTTGGTGGCGATGCTGGAGTGGCGGGAGACTGAAGGGCGGGGGGAGAAGGCGGTGTAGCTGATGGACCCTGCCCGGCTGCCCTTCCTGGTCTTGGCTAGGTGCGGGGGGCGGGAGTACGATATGGAGTGTTGCCTTCTAGGAGGAGAGGCAACCACTGGGGAGGTGGGCTCCGCAGGAGGTGTGTGTACCCCGTTACCTAGGGAACCAGACGATGGAGGGATGAAAGGACATACAAAGGACACAAATACAATTCTTAACCCTCCTGTTGTCCTCCGGGTCAAACTGACCCACCGCACTAGCTCTTTGTGGCAGAAGGCGCTAATCCTAATTCTACATTTTACACAGACGTATGATGTGCACTGCTGGCACAAGAAGGTAGTGTGTTTGAAACCGGAGGACAACAGGAGGGTTAAAAGGCTAGATAAAAATAAATAAATACACACAGTACTGGCTCTAAAGATAACTACACTATCAGACACAATCAGGTGGCATAACACCGTAGTGCGTTTGAAACCCGAGGACAACAGGAAGTTAAGTGAAAGTGCACAACATAAGAGCAACTATGTTAAACTACAGTATAGCAATCAGGTTAGCAAGAAGATGATATTTTTAACCCTTGTGATGTCCTCCAGGTCAAAATGACCCAAATCACTAGCTCTTTGTAGCAGATAGAAGGCGCCAATCCAAATTATACAGCTTACACAAACATATGATGTGCACTGCTGGCACAACAAGGTGTGTGTTTGAAACCCGAGGACAACAGGAGCGTTAAAAGGCACAAATAAACAACATAAATACATAAATAAAGAAATAATTAATAAATAATTACACACAGCAATACCAATTGTTAAACACACAAATCATACACAACCAGATGGCGCCGCAGTGTGGACAAATACGATATTTCTGAGTACATCATGAGGGTTAAGCACATAACAATGACTTGAATGACAAGAAGCTGACCCGTGCTGTTCTCCAGTTTGTCGTTGATAACGATGACCAACTCTTCAAGCGATGCAGTGCAGGGGGGTGTGGCCTCCAGGCTGTCCTCCATGAGGGCTGGGCATGGTAGGGGGATATTCAGACACACATCCTGCTCAGCTCCAGGCCAGCCGCCAGGGGGCGCTGTAGGGATGCCAGACATACTGACAGTACAGGTCTGTGTCCTCCTCGATGAAAGCGCCTCCTGTAGCTGGGGACAGGGGAGGATCAGGCTCTCCTCTGCTTCTGTTTAACCCTCCTGTTGTCCTCCTGGGTCAAACTGACCCAACGCACTAGCTCTTTGTGGCAGATAGAGGGCGCGAATCCTAATTCTACAGTTTACACACACGTATATGATGTGCACTGCTGGCACAACAAGGTATGTGTTTGAAACCCAAGGACAAAAGGATGGTTAAAAGGCACGACAAATAAATAAATAAATACACGCAGCACTGACAATAAAGAGAACGACCTGATGGCGCCATCTTCTGGCATTACATGATAGTGCGTTTGAAATAGTACAGCAACAGAAGACTAAAGTAGCCAGTCTACTGTCAGATCTAGTGTATTAGTATTAAAGGTATTAACGCTAGGTGTAACGCTAGCTAACTTCGAACACGTCAAAACAAAAACACCTCTCCCTTAAATGTCATTAAAGTCCGCCCTATTGGAGAAGCATTGCAAAGCCGTGGACATTGTTGTTGTGAACGGTGTTCGCCACTTTTGTGATTTACAATATTTACATTTTGTTAGCACGCACAGAGCAAATAATTTGTTGAATTTGGTGTAGACCTATTGGCATACAACGCTAACTTTATCCAACCTTTAATCATTATGGAACTATTTCCATGTTTGTACGTTTCTGCCATTTCTGTTTCTCTGCACTCTTCTCCCCTCTGGTCTGATGGACAAACCACAACGACATAAAAGTGTTGCTTTAAGAAAGAATTTTGTTACACACGTTTAGCATATAGGCCCACATTGTAAATGTATTAAAAAAACGTGGTACGTTTTTCCAATAGGCATAATTTTAATATTCACTGTTCTTTTTTGTTGGTTTATTTTTATATCTACATGTAAGTATCAATGGCCATTCCAAACCCCTATTACCGTATAGGCCTATATAGGCTACATGCACATCGTTGGCATTAAAGCATTAATTAGCCATATAGGCAGGCGCAGGCCTATACGCGTCCTACGGGCACGGGTAAGCTATAGACTACACAGTCTACATCTACTATTATTGACGGATATTTTGTACCATTGTCCAGTATAATATCAATAATTGTCCATAATGATAAGACGTAGGTCGTTCCAGCATACTACTTAATACGGTGGTAGGCCTGGACCGCAGACAGATGGACTGCAGGTGTGTACACATATGACAAGCGGCCATATGGAGAAGAACAGAGCAGAACAATGAGACAAAGGCTATAGGACCAGGAGATGGTGGTGGAAGACGGGATGAGGGAGTGACGATGGGTTTCGAAGCAGTAACAATTTGATTAAAAAAATATTAAAAAATAAAATAAAACACAAACATTAAATACATTTAGTCAAACTAACCTTTTTAACCCCCCCCTTTAAATCCAGCAGAACTCAGCAGACGAGGCTGGGCGCCGTTAGCATGGCAAATAGGTCTATTCTCCCAGAAAAAGCGAAAGCAAACATCGCATGAATACAACAATCATAGGAACATGAACACACAGGCTGCTAGAGAGGCACGTAGCAGACCGTTGAGGTATTGTAGGGGCGGGGTGTCGAGCATCACATCATTGCTGACCTGCGGTTTATTGTGCACCTCTGTGGCCCGTTGTGTTTTAATTTAGATTGCTGCGCAACAAATTTAATTGAAGAGGGAAATCGGGAGAAGAGAAAAAAAAGAAAAGAAAAAAAAAAGACAACACACCGAGTTCATGTCGTGTTTATTAAAAATCAGCATACACCACTCAAGTGGACAAAGCAAGAACTACAAAAACAGTAAAACATTAAAAACAGGACTGTAAAATAAAGCTGGTACACAACAAGCAATTGGTCAAAAGGTGATGAAGATCAGGTTCCCAGTGAACTCAGGATGTTGGCCTGCAGATAAACACAGCGTATGAACACACCTGATGGTTAACTTTTACTTCAATGTAATGTGGATGAGGCATTCTCACCTTCATGAAGGAGCAGAACCGTTTCTCCGTTATTCCTTCAAGCCGTGTTAAATCTTCCAGCTGTAAGATAGCACAATGTTCTGTTAAAATCTGTTAAAGCCTTAATTTAACTCACCGTTTGTGTACCGTCATTGCTAATCTTTTATAGGTTTGGATATTTCTAGGTGGTTAACATTCTGTACAGGTTTACAATTGTAATGCTACCTTTATTGTCATAAATGTGATGCAGAAATAATCAGGACCTGTCTTCACAAATTATTTTGATCTTAAAGAGTACTACTCCTAAATCACACTACAAGTGTCACAGCGGTTGTGCCGACTACAAAGCTGTTGCGCTGATGTGCAGAAATTAATTGTGACTTCTTTAGACTAGCTGAGAATCTGGAGCATCAGTATTTGTGGGTTGAACAGTTTTAAAATCTTCTAACAATGTCTAAAGGGTTTTCTAATGATCAATGTGTCTTCAAGTAAAACTTGGATTAGTTACCGTGCGACTGGATGTTATTTAATGGAAAAGATAAAATAAGAAAGCCCATTAGCTTTTCTTACAATAACAAGGATGTGTGTGACCCCACACTTGACAGTAGTGTATCAACAGATCTAGAGACCTTTGAGAAGGTTCCATGAAGCTCCCTCCAACCCAGGATAAGTTTAGCCTTTTTATCTCCAATCTGCTGCAGGGCTTTCAGCTCCTTCAGGCTTCCTGTGTTAAGAACCTGCAGGATCTTCTGTCTGGACTGTTCTACCACAGAGCCGTCCAGCTCCATTTCCCAGCAAGGCACCATTACCGTGTCCTTAATGTTTTCCTTGCCCTCTGGTAGCTGATAGAGACAAATTAAACAGGCAGGTGTGAATAAATGCTGTAAAGCAAGAATGTCTAAAAAAAAGTGACATGTTAAAAAGTATATATCATCACCAAATAAAATGCAAAGTGAGTGAACAGAAGTAAAACCTAAAATCAAACCAGTTTAGGCGACCATCCTTTGCCCACCTACTAATACTTTACATCCAGTCGGTCAGATTAAATGTCCACCCACACAATAAAGTTGGAATAAAGTCTGTTCACTTATTGGGTGTCAGCAGTCAAAAAGTATACAACCTACTGTACATTAATACTAGGTGTTTTTGCTAGGCGTTTACTCTGTATTGACCTCAGGCTGATCCGACAATTTCCTGTCTTTCTTCTGGATACAGACAGACGGTTTCTTCACCACAGCAACCTGCTTGAGAGACACTACACACACACACACACACACACACACACACACACACACACTTCAGAAATGCGCAGGTGTGGCCAAAAGGATAGTTTATTCAAACATGTATGAAAAAGGTTTTACAGCAAATAAGGTCTGACATGAGTCTGAACATGATCTAAAACACAGTTCACCAACACAGTAGTCAGTGAACTGTGGTGCAGACCGGGACTGACCCTGTAGTGGCAGGACCACGGCCTGCTGCCTCCTGGGTTTGAGAGCTTTCCTGCTGAGAGGAACCAGACTAGATGTGAACAGACCCTGCTGGACACTGCTGGGCTCAGCCTGGTTCATCAGCAGAGCCTGGTTCTCAAATGCCTTCTGCTTCTCCTTCAAGTCCTGCACGCAAACACACGCACACACACACATAGATATTGGGACCGCAATATTGCTGGGTGGCTTAATTTAGAGTAACCTAACACAAATCAAACGACACGTACAACACGCTCTACAGGCTAAAATACAATTGTTTTACTTGACTGGCTTTCACTTACATAAAGGTGGTGTCATTTATATGGCAAGTGAACTACACACACAATCATTTGTTAAACCAGATGGAGAGGCATCATGAACTTGGAAGCCACAAGTCACTGGCTTGCATCTCAAAAAGATATTCACTCAATGGTAGATACGAGGCGTGCACAGAGTGTAGAAATGTGTGTACCTGGATCTCTTTCCGGGACTGGGCCATAAGTTTCACCATGGTCAGCTTGTCTGTCTCCTGACAGTTTAACATCAGCTTCTCCAAAGCCGCTAGTCTGTCTAGAACAGACATGTCTGAGGGACTGACACACAGACACACACCTTATAGTGGGGTCTACAGTAGTCTTGTGGGGCAAGTCTTGTTATACAATTGTAGAAAACTTCTGGAAACATCCAAGGCTAAACCAAGGGTTCAGGGTGGTGTAACGTTTAATGGACGTTCAATGAACTGAAAAAGATGAAAAACAGGAAGGAGTTGGAAAGCCTTGGCTACTAGTAAATAGGTAGGCAAATTGTGTGGACTTTGCTGCTGCAGAACAATTCTGAACCCATGGTGAACCCAGAAGTGGTGGGTGATATGGCTCAAAATGTATATCCATCATTTTTGGATGATTTGACTTTCTGAAGACTTTCCCAGTTTTTGATTTTAGTATTAATTTAGAAATATCCCTAAATAAGATAAAAACTAATTTACTTGCACTTTGTTAGAAAGTAAACATCGATGATGACACGGCATATGAAAAATGCCATTTATATTTGCAACGGTATTAATTGGCACGAAAATACTGTGACACTATTTAACCCTCGTAATGTACTCGTAATATAGTATTTAGCCACACGGCGGCGCCATCTGATTGTGTATGATTTGT
>JAODUG010091010.1:7500-11968 GCA_027564795.1 Aphredoderus sayanus | reverse complement strand
GTGGGTGTGTGTGTGTGTGTGTGTGTGTGTGTGTGTGTGTGTGTGTGTGTGCGTGTGTGTGTGTGTGTGTGTGTGTGAAAGAGAGTGAGAGAGAGCGAGCAAGAGAGAGAGAGACAGAGCAACTATAACATAAATCAATTCAAGGCAAACAAGTCATCAGTCATTTTATAACATTTATTACTTTTCTGAGAAAGAATATCCATGTCCTCGGAGGAAAAATACCATACCAATAAATCATATCAATACAAGAATTCTGAACATATCAATACAAATGTCAAAAATACTCACTAAAGAAAAAGTGCATCTTGACATATTTATTGGTTCTCAGATTTATACCAATGGAATATATCCTTCATAAACATAAACCAAGTTCTTTCTACAACCACTAATGCAATATTAAAAAATATATTATCTATCTATATAATATTGAAAATCGCCATAATCTATCTAAGGAGTAAGGCAGTGCTGACAAGATCACAGACTCTGGAGGTCATGTATTTTGTAGATATAACTCATAACTATTCATAGAGCATAATTCCTTGAAGGGTTTTGGTTTGCTAGCTTCAGATTTGAATCTATATAACCTTTAAGATATTCTCTTTGATGTATTTAGTGTGTATAGCACGAAGAATGTATTGAAATATTGTATTTTTATTTTTAGTGGGAACAGTTGTGTTTGAGTTTATGTTGGATTCTTTTGTCAAAGTCTTCCATTAAAGAATCAACACACTTGGCAGGTGAACAGAATAGGATAGCAAAGCATATTTAGCATAAAATGGATTACAGTAGAATAGAATGGAATAGAATAGAAAAGAATAGGCAAACAGCAATCGTGCGAAATATAAACCGAGACATTGAGCACAGTTTGTTCTCAGACAACACAGAGAGCAAGGGAAAGATGAATGAAATGGTTTCATGTGTCAATTCATCTTTTATGAATCCCTCCGGAAAACAAAGTATTGAAAATACTGTCTTTGCAGCTTTACTATTATCAATATTGTTTTTATAGTTCTTGTTTATTTGAGCAGACATCTCTTTTACAAAGGACCTCCAGGTGAAAAGGTCTTAAACTCAACATTGCCATCTTTACTGCTACAGTATAAATAGTATTCACACTTAAACACAGTGCTATGGTGTATAGATGTTATAATGTAGATTCAGTGCATGCATTGCATTATTGTACAGTGCGGCTGTAATCCACTTCCCGCCTTACTGCACACTTCTACACTGTGCCACCCTGGTTATGTGTGTGCACTCCATGTTGGAGAGCGTGCTCACTGTAGGCTGCAAACACAGCTTCTCTGTGGCTGATCATTTATGTGCTGTTTGTCATAGCTCTAAAGTGACACAGTTGAGAGCAGTACCCTCACTTCTGCCCCAGCAGTTGGCCATAGGCATTAATCCTGACACTAAAATAAATGTACGCAAACACATTGCATATACGCGACACAAACAAATCTCATCAACGTTTTCAAATAAGTGTTGTCAGAGATGATGTGAGTTACTCAAACAGGCTCTCATATTTGATTATATTGGCTTCCTGTTTATGCCATTAGCCTCTGATCTCAGAGTGTGTGTGTGCGCACGCGCATGTGTGTGCTTCAGCAAATTTGCAGTGGAAAGATCAGTGTTGAAGCAGGCCTCGGCTTCCTGGGCACTGGGCAGCATAAGCTAGTTATGAGATGAGGGAATCAAACCTGCATCCTTTAACTGAATTAATGATGTGCCCAATTTACCAACTGCTACTGTACTTAAGTCTAAAATGTCATTTGTAGGCACACTCCGTAAGGCCTGTTTAACTGAATTACAACCAGACATATGGTGCAATTCATGATGACTAATTTCATATTTCTTTCTAATCACACGCACACACAGAGCAGATAACATATGACCCTATTCATTGGGTTTAATTCAATATTTCATACTAAATCATGTAATCAATTACAGCACAGCTGAGACCTGCAGGAGAAGATGACTCTCTCTTTCTTTCTCTCTCTTTCTGTCTCTCTCTACCACACACACACACACACACACGCACACACACACCTACACACACACACACACACACACACACCCACACACACATACACACACATACAGTGTGCCTGAGGCACAAAGGCAGCCTGTTTCTAAACATGCAGCCTGTCCTCACCTCCACACCTCTGCCTCCGTCCTGCACTTCTCCCACACTGCACCACGCCCCCACCCTGGCCAAACAGGCTGTCATTCAATTCCGCACACCTGCGACTGCGTCTGTGTGTGCTCAAGCACTTTTTCCCTTTTAGTTTGAGCATTTACTAGTTGTGCATTGTTGCAAAACAAGTCTAGGGTTATATTTACACAGAGACAGTTTCCTGCCATATGTGATAATGCCCTACACATCCCCAGTGACCTCAACCCTACATGTGCAGTATACAGTATATGCCCTAGTGTGTGTGTGTGTGTGTGTGTGTGTGTGTGTGTGTTTGTTCCTGATGTGGGATGAGATAGGCGGCATATCAATCTGTTGTAATGCAGATGGACATGGAAACCCAATCCTAAACTCTTTAAAATCGCTGTGTCTTATCAGACCTCCTGTGTCTGCAACAGTCAGTTCACTGGAATTAAAGAGAGGCAGAAAAGCAGTGATTGTGTTGAAAAAGTGCCAGACTGGGAGAGAATAATGCAAGAGAAATGTAACCTTATCAGGAATCCCATATTAGCACTCCTGTCTGAGTTTCTAGACTAGGCGAGGCAAATGTGTAGAACCTTTCATACACAAGGCAATTCAAAGTGCTTTACTATATATCAGGAAAGATGAAAAGAGAACAGAAGATAGAATAATTACACAATGGCACAATAAAAGCAGCAAAACCAGATGTAGGAATGAACATTTACGTTGAAGACGTAGAGACCAACCTCTGTGTCTCACATTTGAAACTCAAAACACTGCTAAAATGAAAAGACATGAGAGAAGGTTTCAGATCTTCTGGAAGATCTATTTTACACAAAACATGAACAATCATGTTTTGTGTAAAATAGTAGCTTCTGCTTCTTCACTGTTATGTCTTTGACTATCAGCAAAGCAGCCCCAGATTACATAGGAATCATACTGTATCAGCAGGTCATATAGATATTTTGCCATATCATATAAGTAAATTATATGATACACTGGAAGCAAATGCAAGGACTTTAGTGATATGTTTTGCTTTCTTGGCTGCTTTCTTGAACGTGACCAGCAACATTCTCTAAACCTGTCTGTAGTCAAGAAAGCATTTAGTTAAATCCTGTAAAAACTAAATATATACACTGGCAATTACAGTTAGTACATAAAACATTTCATTTCTATCTTTTACTTCTTCATCCTGTAGTAATTCCTCCTGTTTCTCAAAGGAAGTATGTATAGTGGGAATTTATGAATTTACATTTTGTGAAAAGTTTTGGCAGAGTTAATGTTGCTTTATTTATGAAACTAAGGTTTGGACAAACCTTAGTTTAGAAGCTGTAAGACCATGCAGTTTCGTAACAGTTAGAACTGCAGTGTACAAAAGGAAACCAAATAATTACAGCACGTGCCCTAAATATGTCACAGAACCCTGACAGACTGGATGATATAAAGCATCCGTGTGTGCAGCCAGACATCAAACAGTTTGCATCACAAAATGTCATGAGATATTCCAATTACCACACATATTGCAACAGGAAGGAAGCAAATTATGATAAGACAAGATACAGTAAATAATAGCCCAAAACAACTTCATTTTCATTAACCATCTGTTTGATGAAAAGTATTTAACATCATTTTACAAATTATTTTACAATAAATAAAATATATAAATAAAAACATTAACAAGCAGAAACAACATTGAGGCGATGCAATGGAACACTGAGTCATATCAGTGTTTTGTGAGATTCGACAATTAGAACTTTAACATGGACATCTCTGCATCCTCTCCATCCCCATCGTTCCCTGCCCTCCATCTTGTCATCCTTTGTCTAAAAATATCTGAAGCGCAAACATCTGCATCACAGCGACAATGGATCCTCTGTCTCTCGTCTGGAAAAGTCTCACACACACACACGCACACGGGCATGCACACACACACACACACACACACAGCTGAAGGATGTGGCAGATCATGGGGTCGGAGTTGTGTTTGGGTCAGGGTGAATGTTTGGCGCTGCCTGTGAGACAAAACCACTCTATTACACTGCTCGTGCTTGCACTGAAGCTTGCTTTTGTCAATCAGGTTGTCAGTTGCCATGACATCAAGGAACACACGCCTTGTGATTCTAACCGCCACATTCAGCACAGGAGCCTTCTTTTTGTGTTAACACGCTAAATAAGGAGGGTCACGGACTGACACATTCTTTTGTATTACTGCAAAGTGATGAGAGAACGTCTGACCTCCAAAAGCTGTTTCTAATTGGTAACCTACCCTTGATGCGTGCACACACACACACACACACACACACACACACACACACA
>JAODUG010091010.1:0-2500 GCA_027564795.1 Aphredoderus sayanus | reverse complement strand
TAACATTCTCTTTGTCTGCCCCTCTCTATTGCTAACACTATATTGTGATTTTGACCTTATATCGTGTTCAGGGATTTTGGGAAGCGGTTCCTCCAGGCTCCCTACTACCACCCTACCCCCTTCCTTTCCCGTATCCTCCCCCCTCCCCCAGGCACTGCACCTGGGTACATATCTTCTGCTCACACACACATACACTTGTGCTCGCATGTGAACACAGAGAATATATTCCCACACATGCATAAGGTGTGGGAATAAAAACACAAAAGCACACACACACACACACATAAACCAGGTATAGATTACATACAAACACATGCTATCGGGCTGTTTGCAATGTTCATTGTTCTGTCAAACTGTTCTTTTGCTAACAGCCATCAGATCTGGTAACCGCTATAGAAATTGAGACACACGAGCGCGCGCACGTTTTGCAGTCACTATTGACGATGTGCTCACTAGGGTGGATCTCCATTGATGATATCGATCTTCCTGTCCCTGACTGAGAGCAGAGGATGCCAGATGTGTCCTACCCATTCACCTCCTACAGTGCTTCATCTCCATGAGAGAGGAGGAGGAATAATGATGCCAGGAGCTTCATCTGAAGGCCTCAGAGCCTGCTGGCTGCTAAAGGGCAGGTGGTCCGCAGGGAAGTGCTTATACCTGGGTTGATGTTTGGGTGGACTGGAACCCTGGTCCTATCAAGTGTTTTATTATGTGTGACTGTGTGTGTGTGTGTGTGTGTGTGTGTGCGCGCACATGTGCACATGTGTCTATATACATGTTGATATACTGCCTTGGTGGTATGCAGAACTAATCTTCAGTCTTGCGGCTGGTATGTGCTCTCACCCATTGTGCTGTAGAAAATGAGGACATCCATGTTGCACGGGTCAAGCATAACAGCAGACAATGATTTGTGCGTAACACAGACATAAACACACACACACAAGCATGTGTTTGGGAGAATGAAGGAATTTCTCGCATTCATACTGTATATTACTTTCTGGAAATGGTCTGTCAAAATGTAGAAGGCATGGCTAATATTCCTCTAAAAAAGTACACACCACAGGAGCAATACCTGTATATGATTCATTTTGGAGCTTTAAATCTGTTGTGGAGAAACAAATCCCTTATTGGAGATCTTCATAACTGAATTTTACCTGGTTACTGAATAAGGTGTTTCCCTTTCTCCTGTTTCTTCCTGACCCCCTTTGCGTTTAATATGCATAACATTTTTAATGAATGCAGTATATTGCTGAAAAAGGTAATAACATTGCCTTTTAGTGGCAGTAAACGTCTTGCAGCCAAAAGAGGCCCAAAACTGTCATTCCGAATCAGACACTAATGAGGATACTGCAGTCTAAATTTCCAACAAAACATAAAGCCTCCTGTAGGCTATACGATTACACTTTAACAGCAAAAGAGGGAGAATAAATGAGATTTGTATCCAAGTAAAAACTTGCAATGGAAGTAAAACTTATTGAAGATATATCTGGTGAATATAAAAATCAACTGTGGAATTTATTTTAATACAATTTGCTTTCATACTAATTTGATGTTTTCAATAGGTAGACTACACACAGTAGACATGCTTTCATTAATAGGGACAAACATTACCAATATATATATACTTTTTGGTTATTTCAATGTTTGTAATATTATATATGTAAAGCTACAATATAACTGTAAAATGTGCAATAAAAATAAACTATGTCTAAACTAAGTTTCTCTATAGTTGATTAGCATGCTAAAACAAATGTTCAAACTTTTTTCAGTAAAGTTAAAATAAATCAGTTGAGCTGTTAACTGACCTACATTGTTATTGTAACTTTTTTTTCACCTGTTAAAGGGCTGCTATATATTCTGTGCAATTTCTCTGTATGGGCGAGGCCTCCTACCCAACACCTCAGGACTTCAAACAGGCTTCTGATCTGACACAGTGGTGTTGGGTGTTAAGAAATGTGTCCATCTCACCCCTCAAACTGTGCGCTCTCTCTCTCCCTCTCTCATATTCTTCCCTCCTTCAGCCTCACTGTGTTTCTGACAAGCTGGCACACTCAAAAGGGCATTGTCAAAATGTCAAACTTCATAAAATATAGACAGAAAAAGAAATCTACAGAGACGTAAAAAAAAAAGAGGGGTAAAGATAAATGGATGCAATATGAGAGAGTAGAAAAGGGAGATAGACAGAGTGTTAGAAAAGAAAGATGGGCTCTTGCTGGTAAAAAGAAAAGTGTGAGAGTTCTTGGCGTTGTTTGATGTCCTCCCCTCCGGGGTTCTCTGACATAGAGCGCTTCAGCGCCCCGGTTAGAGCAGGCAAAAATGACAGCAACCATTTCTCTCCCTTTCTCTCTATGGCCCTTCTGTATTGTGGTTGTCTGTGTAAGAGAGACCAGACACAGTGGAAAAATGGAAAAGAGAGAGGGGGCAGTAAGAAAGAGAGAGAGAGAGAGAGAGAGAGAGAGAGAGAGAGAGAGAGAGAGAGAGAGAGAGAGAGAGAGAGAGA
>JAODUG010090988.1:0-11969 GCA_027564795.1 Aphredoderus sayanus | reverse complement strand
GAGAGAGAGAGAGAGAGAGAGAGAGAGAGAGAGAGAGAGAGAGAGAGAGAGAGAGAGAGAGAGAGAGAGAGATATTCTTTTACTTTAATGGTAGAAGGCAGTTTGGCTTGATAGTCCCTAATTAATGTTTAACTTGAATATGGACTTGGAAAGGCATGGCTATATCTGCATTAATGCTGGACTCCCACACAAGAGCATCGCAACCAGCATAATGTAAAATACTTTACTGTACATATATTTAACGTGCATCTATTCTGTGGTCTTACTCAGTTACATTATTACTTACTTCTATTGCCCAAACTAAATAGCATATTGTAACACAAATTCATTTCTCTAAACCAATCAGACCATTTGTTGTAAAGCCCGTTGGATCAAAAGGAAACTGTACTTGATTTTTCCAATTACTAGGATGGAGCAAAAGTGCAGTAATAGTTCAGCAAGCATGCAAGTAAGACTTGTACCGGGTTACATTTGTCTGATTTTCCATTCCTTGTCTTTGGCAGAAGGTGGACTCTGAGAATAATATAAGGAGGGGTTCGTTTGGATGCTATTGCAGCAGCCATTGTAAGCCTGCGTTAGACAGGGCTAGGACAAGCCCAAGGACTCTGTAATGGAGTCAAATGGGTACTCCATGTTAGGGGGGAATAAGTTCAATAATGAAATGTGTAAATGTGTGTCCCTGATATTAAGTGGTTTGAAACCACTGACTTCAAAGACAGTTCAAATGCATAAAAGCTGTAATTCTTCCAGTTGATTAACGACCTTTCTGATGGGCCCGATACATCAGTGTGAGCTATATGGTGCTGTAATGACTCTCTTCCTAGACCTCAACAGCCTTTTAGAGCTGCATATATGGTACACTGATGACAGCAGGGATGTATTGCAAATAGACGGAAAAGGCCGGCATATATTCACTTGTGAAAAACTCAACGGGTTTAGGTATTTTTGCTGTGCTAGTATTTACAGTACCGTGAACATTGTTCTGATAAGTCATAGTTCCAACCAATGCTCCTAAAAAAAGATTAATGTCTTAGTTTTATAAAGTATCAGTAAAAGAATTCTACATGCCACAGCATGGGAGAAACCAGATGACTTGTTTTTAAATACATCATATTTTATAATGGTTTCAAAAACACTTTATGCCTTGACACGGTCATGATAATCTTCTGTATTGCTATGTTGAGTCTGCAAATTGACAGTTTGTTTTATATTGTAGGTCTATTTCACATACACATACATACCATGTAAAATCAGCACGTAAACAGAGTACTGCTGTAAAAATTCTTTGTATAAAGCCATGAATGTCATTATTGTTACAGTACGTAGCATGAAAACCGTGTCCCAAGTTGTGCCATTTGTTTTGAGCGATGCTGTAAAATAAACTGGATTCATTGTTCAGTGGAACACATGCAGCTGAGAAATGAAAGCTTCTGTTTCATATATCACTCAGCAATAATTGGACAAACGTGTTTCCCATCTAATTTAGAGAGAGGGCAAAAACTTCAAAGCCTCTTCTTTAATTAAAAAAGAAAAAAAGGAAATTTGAGGTCAAATGCAGAGCAATATATTTGTGTCAGGGCTTGTCAGAGGCAAGCCACCTAAATATTTTATGCTCTGAAGACATTTGTGATAGGTTAGGACAGCGTATGAGCTTTGATGTCGATGAAATATGTCTCTGGGTCTTTCCACAGTAAACATGACAAATGGAAGAGAACTTTTCTGGCCAATGTTAAACTGACAGTGGCTCTATATCATGCAGATTTTGTGTAAGAGTGGATAAAAACAGAACTGAGTGATGTAAAAATGCATGTGCACACACATGTAGAAACACACACACCCTATTCACACAGTGATAAATTATTTGGGGAAATTGTGTAATGGCCAATTTAGTGCCATTTGGCCCTAACAGACATTTGAAGACAATAAATGTATTGGCACGAGTTGTGTTATCTGTAGCCAATCAACTGTCTCTCACTATAATGATGAGACAGGTCACCATATCTCACTGATATCATGGGACTGAAAGATTTAAAAAAAAAAATTATATTTAGTTCAGTGCCAATAAATTCTAGGTTTGGGGGTTACAACAGCACTTTACTTTTTTATGTAATATTTGAAATGCATATGTATAAAACTAAATATATATATTGCCCTAGCAATAATTTTCCACAGTATAACTCCGATTATGTTAATTATGCACTAGAGTTTCGGCTGACATCATAAAGGACAAGGTAATAACGCTTCACTTTTTATCTTTTCAACAGCACATTATTAACATTATTTAAGGTTTCCTCTGGAGTCTACCTGCCCTGCTGGATGTAGGGGCGAACAAACAGAGAGCATTGTTCCCCTGAAAACCCCAGCTGGACTGGATGGCTGCGCTGCACACAGCCACGGTGCTGTGGAAGTGAGCAAGGCAGTCATACAGGTGGCAGGGAAATTACAGAGTACACATACTAGGAGTCTGGATGCTTTCCACTACTGAAAGTCAATAAAGACTGTCTGGGCCATTGCCAGCAACTGCAAATGCTACAGTTGAATGTTGAGATGTGTTCCATGCCAACAGGCTGCTCGGTGCTCAGGGAGCAGTATGCTTTCATTATCTCAATGAATAAAACAATACTGATTGGTTCCATTTTATTCTCAAAGAACATTTCTGTGAATAAGTAAGTTTTATTCCTCACAATAGGTCCATTGTTAGTGTGTGTACTGTGTGTGGGTGTGTGTGTGTGTGTGTGTGTGTGTTTGTGTGTGTGCACGCGCACATTGTGCATGTGTGTTCCATGCAAATGGAATTGTCTGATTTTACCATGAAACCCAGCACCAGAGAATATGAAAGACAGCATGACAAATTATGTCCTATCAGATACAGTATAAGGAAAAACTAAACACAGTTTTTATGGGCACCACATATGCACACACACACCTGCGTGCATCACTGTACAGGCATGTTATTGATAGCAGGTCTCTCCCTGATGGATGACTGCATGAAGCTGACCATGAGAGACCGGCCAATAATATTCCTTCAGAGACTTCCTTTGCAACCTTAAAGGCCATATCTCTACTTGCCATTTGGCCCTGGATTTATTGAAATGATCAGGATTGAGGCGAGGCACAGCAAAATAGCCAAACATTTAGATGTTTGGGGTATTGCAGTGATTTATATGGAAATATACAGTATCAATATGCAAACACTGGACTAGTAAACCACATGAGGTTTAAACTGCCTAATGTGGGCTTTGAATTCATAATGAAAAAACATTGGTTCACTTTATTTATCAGAGGTGGGTTGCCATGCAATGATTAATGATAAAAAAATAGCACTTTGAAAGGCCTAATGACATTAGAATTTAAAATGTTATTTGAATAGCTAGCCACTGGTGCAATAAATCACTTCCTAAATGCATAGTTACATCTTCACTGTATATATTCATTCAACTTTATGTATACATAATACAAGCCTGTTCAATATATTGATGTAACCTTACATCTCGTGTAGTTCACTCAAACTCGAGAAAAATCTCATTTATTGTTGATTAAACTATAAACACAGCATGACTGACAGGCTCACAACCTTTCAGTCACCTGGTCATCAAGTAAAATTCTGCGCCTCAGATTCTAGAACAAAGCCACAGCCTTTAACATTAATGAATGCGGTTACAGAGAAAATCTTACATTTTTCTTTTATGTATTTTGTATTTGTATTTGATCTATCTTTTATGTTGTACTGTAGTTTTTAAATTTTAATCGCTTGTGTGGACCCAACCTCAGGAGCGTCCTAAAACAAGCAAATCTGCCTAAAGCTGAATGAGACTTGATTTCTGCTCAGGTGTATAACACACAGTACCACATGTCAGCTATTAGAGCAATAAAGCCCAGACCACATAATCTGTCAGAGAAGGAAACTGTCAGACTAGCCATTGCTCACTTACAGTGGTCTACCCTACATGAGATGTGCAGTGTAGGCTACCTGTGCTATCTGATACAATATGTTTTAGCACAGCTGCATAATTGTTTGCTATATTCATTGAACTTGGCAAGGTGAACTATTTGAAATTAGATTTTATGCGAAATGAGTGCAAGGTCAAGGTCTGACTGGGGCTAACCAGTTGGAAAATAAACATTTCCCTTCCACCAATCTTGTCAAATGTACTTAAATATTTATTTCTAATTCAAGTGGACAAGAAAGCTAGTACATTTTGTAAAATTCTTATTTTTTAAATAATGTTTTTATTAGTTGTGGTCCATAAGAAGTATCTAAAGTATCTAAATGTTTTATGTAGGATTTTAAAATTGTATTTCAATTTTAAATTGAGGTAGGCCTAGTGTAGGCCTAATCTATTTAGTCTATTTAGTCTAAACATTGCAAAATCAAATTGAACAAGACTACATTTGTCATACATTTGCATACTAAATAAGAATGGATGTATGGATGGATTGCATACTAAATAATACTATTTTGAGGAATCTATGGGTAAACTACATTTGCATACCTACAGTAGCCTACTTACAACTTTCATAGATACGTGATACATATAACATTACAGACAGTGCCACTGTTAGAAGTGTAACGTGACGTGACGTGGTACCTGGCTGTCGTGTGAGCCACTGCACACACCAGTAGACTGGGACGAGAGAAAAACATATTCGAATGCTAGTTACAGTGGTAAGAATTGGTTGTAATTATTAATAGTTAATACTATTGTTACTTAAAATAACTTATTGAACAGAAATCCTATATTTGCCATGTTTACACATTAACTTACTTAACTTAAGCTAACACTGACACAGTAGGCTACGGCAGAGCCGTGGCTCTGGGCTACGGTACTGTACGTTAACTGCCTGTGTAACAGTATTTCAGCATCTGTTTGCAGTCTTCCTAAGTCGCTGACTCGCAGACTATTATTAACTGTACTGTTAACTGTATTATTAACTGTATATTAACTCTATTGTTAACTGTATTAACATCAGCGGTGGATGAAACAGGATTAACTGAGATGTCTTTCAACAACATGGGCGCCCAGAGCGTTGTTTCCATCTCGGACCTTCATCCCAACATCTCACACATGGTGGGTTAAGTATGTCTTACTGGCACATGCGGCCTAATGTCTTGTTCAGTAGGCCTACAAGCTGTAGGCCTACTGAACAAGACATTAGGCCGCAGCTTTACAATCTGATACGGTCAGAAATATATATAATTTTATTTTATTATTTTCAGAAGGTGGTTGGAGTTGTCATTGGTAAAACTGATGTTAGGAGCTTTCCCGACAGAAAAAGTTAAGAAACATGTTTTTAACGATCTCTCTATTAGTATTATTACCCGTTCTACACTTGGCTAATGTATCTTGGTCAATACTGCCCTCTCCTGGCAAGTATGTGGAGTAACGTTACAGCTGTTAGAAAGTGTTTCAACTCCTATCTCTTTTCCAGTAGCAACCCACTAAATCCTCAAGACGATGACATGTGAGCGTAACCCATTGCTCTGAATTTCAGATATTGGTTTTGACAGATTCACGTTTGGCTTCACCATCAAGGACTCTCCAGACTACTTCATCAATGTGTCAGCCTGGGGCAATGACGGCTATATTAACGGGCTTTCCAGCAGCTTCAGCATTGGAGAGTGTGGTGTGTTGTGAAAGCAGGCTGTTTCATGACGTGATGTTTTCTCCCTGCAAAATGCAATCTGAGCACGTTTTCTATTACAGCAGTTTTCTGACTTTTACTCCCAATTAGAATTAGCACATGGGCATACAGTACATGTATGCAGTCTAAATACATACAACAATGAACATAATTAAAATTGCAATTTAGTGAAGATAATAAAACCAGATGATTATAATGTACATGACATGTTTTTACATGTATATACATAAACATATCCAGTGACCTTCCCAAATCATCCCATGATCCATTGCGTGGTCTCTTTAAATCCCCCACTCTTTAAATACCACTGGTCTTGAAAACATCTTTACTACAGTATATCTGCTGATATCGGGGGATAGAATTCTATCTTACCTATGTTTTAACCTTTTTTTAATTATTTTTTTGTAGTCGTCGTTGAAAATCCAATGGTTGCCAGTAAGGATGTAGAGAAAGAGGAAAGATATTGTCCTGCCACACCAAGGTAATACGCACCCTAATCAGAAACCTGTTGTTTGCTACCTTCTGATGTTCCCAGCATTCTGCCTGTAAATGGCTAGACAGGTGCTTGAGTAATTCCCACAATGTAACTGTATGGTCAAACTCCAGCTAGACCAGGGTCCATCAGGGCATTTACATGGACTTCAGTATCCCGGTTATGAGGCTTATCCCGGTTTTGATCATACTCGGGATATGGCGTTTACATGATCACAGAGAAATCAGGTTAATAATATCTCCATATACATGATACATAGTATTCTGGTTACTAACTGATTACTGCATTCTATTTATGCAGGCATCTGTGATGTTGAACAACACCAACAGATTTTTTTAAATGACATTTATTTATCTGTTAGTCTAATCTTAAATACAATTTACTGTAGCTATTGATAATGAGGCCACATTAATGTCACAATGGGAGATGAGTGGTATAACTGTTACAACCAAAAGACAAAACTCTGTTTTGGCATCGCTCTACAAGTGAGACCCTATTCTTGCCGACATTGTTTCTGTTACGTCTCTATGGTTACGTCCCTTGGCTGAAGCCTGCCTACCCAGGTAGTTGCAGTAGTCAGAAACTTAGATAAGGTGTATACATGCGTATAGTATCCCGGTTTCTTTCGGAGTACTTCACCTGGGAAAACCGGATTTCTCCAAACCGGGATAAGGGCTTATCCCAGTTTTTGAAATCGGGATATGGTGTTTACGCGCGCAAACACAAAAACGGGGTACTTAAATAACCGATAGTTTCTCCGTGTAAACATGCCTCCTGCTGTCTCAGCTTCTACAGGCTGCTGGTGACAGAGGCCCACACCCAGGTGTCTCTGTGCGCTGATGTGGACATGATGAACAGGCTTCTCCCTCTGCTCCACATGCCAGGGAAAGACCCCAGAGACTTCTACTGCCTGGGAGACATTGTTGCCAATGGCAAGAGCCTAGATGGAAGTGTGATCAATATCCTGGCTGCAGTAAGATCGGTAGGGGACTCTGGTGGTGCCACATCCTCTACTTGTGTTTAGTGTGGCTGTTGTTTTATTTATTTATTTACCTTCCTGCAGCACTAACGTAAAAATAATATATGCCCTAAATGTGAGTTTACCAACAGGCTAAACAAGAAGGATAGAAATCGTAAAACTAACTACATTCTTATTACTTCAGATTGCAGAGACCAAGTTTTTCACCACGTCAGATGGACGCAAAGGACAAAGACAGGAAGTGAAGCTCTTTGATGACTCTGTGACCTCCTTCTCTTTAGTCTGGTAAGGAGTGGTTTGATTTATTAGCGTGGAAAAATGTAAGCCTAACCTGATTTGGCTTGTGTGTATTGGTAGCTCTGATTGCCCCTTGGATCTTACCCATGTAGACCTTTAGACGTGTGTGACCACTATAAATTAGAGTTTTCATTTTTTACAACTTAATTAATGACATCAAGCTTCAGACTGACCCCCCCGAACCACTGTACTACATGTGGGTTTGATATTGGTCATGTTCTCTCTCTCTGTGACCCCTCTCTCACACAGCTGGGACAGAGAAGCTATTCAACTGGTTCAGACACTGGTACCAAAGGAGACGGGTAGGTCAACGGTGGCTGCTCGTTCTCAGTCACAAACTAAGTGGTTATTTAGGTCCTTGCTGTCATATTCATATTGTGTCATATTGATGTAGTGTTCATCTCTGTTAAGACACACATGCTTGAAGTTTAAATTAGAGATTGATAACTCACTTTATGTTTGTCTGTCCTGAAGTCCTCTTCATTGCAGATGCCAAGATTAGCTTCGACAGCTTTCGCAACTGCATGGCAGCAACAGCTAACTCCAAAACCATTATCACTGTCAACCCTGGTAAGACTGTGTATTTGTATGGCCTTCAGCAGTGTACAAAGTCAGCCATAGCTACAACATGGTGTGTTTAAGGTGTGAAGTATTTTTAAATGTATTTATTCGCAGCTGCTGTGTCCAATCAACATGACTTCTGTCGTTTCAAGGGAATTGCACCGCCATTCTGTTTGCATATTTATATTCCAATGCAAATTTATTTTTTTCCTCATACTGAATTCAATGTCAAATCTTAATATTGATACGTTGTAATCCTAATAATGGTGACCAACTTACTTATGCCATTCCAGTCAGTATATTCTTTGTATTGGAATCTAATCATACTGTGATATCATAACCAAAACACGATAACCTAAAGCACATGTCCCATGCTTCTCTGCCTCTGGTGATTAAACACCCCTCCCATTTAAACTTCTGTTGATAAGCACCAATATTTAAACTTGGAACACACAGATGGAGTGTAAAAGCAGATATGACATTGGGGCTATGAAGCTGATACTCTTAATGACAGATGTTTTTACATTGTGGCTTGTGGTTACTTTACCCTCCGCCAGTCACTTTGGCAGTTGCTCAACAATTGTGGGGATGTTTATATTCCACTCTACAAATACATTTGGCTTTGTCAGCCAGGGAACGTGGCAGATTATGCTGGAAAACCGCTGGCCTCTGTGGTTAGTGGAGGAAAAGAACACTGTGTCTGTTGGACACGGTGTGCGTGTGTGTGTTGTTATCAGAGTTCATCTAACTCTCAGATACCAAGGAGGCCAGTCTGCTGTTCAGCTATGCCAAGAGCCTGTCTGAGTCTGGGGCACTGGAGGAGATGGACAGGCTAGAGGACGTGCCTGGTAGGGAGCATTGAAGGCTATTTGACTACTTACTCACTTCATGTACATCTCAGGCTTCTACTGTTGAGCATTGCACCCATTTTTCTGTGGAAGATGTGATTGTTAAGACGCCTGGATGGTGTTGTGTACAGTAACTGCTTTAAAGAAAAGAATTCCACTGAGATGACACCTCTGCCTCTCTCCATAAGTAGACTCCATCAGTGATGTATACACAGTGAGCCAGCTAAAGCTGAAGGCCCAGGAGAGCACTGAGGTTTTCTTCGGCATTACCTACAGCTTTATATCCAAGCTAGACCTCGATTGTTCTGTGTCCAAAGTCATCAGGTCCAGGTGGTAAGTAAAACAAGGGCAAGGATGGACACACTCTTACTGTAGTGTACAGTATGTATTTCAAAGCACTTCTCAAAATCGGGGATCAGTGGCCTCATATTTAAAATCTACATATTGCCATTTTCTGGGCAAATTCAGGATTTATAAAAAACAAACTTGCCATTAAGTTTCCCTATCTACGGAAACTGTGATGTCACATACAGATGTCCGATATCTAATGTGGTAGCCTGTCTCACAGGTTTTTTACCATAATGACAAAAGCTATTGATTCATTTATTTTAGGCTACATCTTATAATATAAAGTAGTAGGTCTAATCTACACGATAGAAATGGTGTGTAAATGTAGCCTTGTTAGACATTCATGAATTATTCACTTCCCCGATTTGCTCTGGGAACTCCATTCAAAACCATTCAGTGTGGAGGTAGTGGCAGACCACCTTCAATCAAAGAACAAATATTATGCAGAGGCAAAACTTGCTAAATCATCATGTTCTTACCAAGCTTGTGTAAATGTATACAGTAAATAACAAATCAGCAACCTTTCTGACAATCTGAACATCGCCATTGCTGCAGTATTGTCATACAGTGCAATCATACCATACAATAGATCATATTCTAAATCAACAAATGTTTTGCATTAGTAGATGAGCTAGTGAACTAAATTGCATGAGTAGATGAGCTAGTGAACTAAATTGCATGAGTAGATTAAGCAGTGAACTACATTGTCTTACTTGTCTTGATCTTCTCTGCCGCTCCAGTGTCAAGTGCAAGTACCAGGTGGATGAAGACCTTCTGAACTGCACCAACCTGTCATGTCCAGGGCAGGGCCAGCCACTGTCAGTGAGCACAGGGTTTGACCTGATAGTGGACATCACAGACCACACTGGCACCTTGATGACCTGCTCCCTTAAAAGCCCAGTTGCTGAAAAGACTCTTGGCTGCACTGTCAGTACATCTGTAGATACACTTTCCTATACTGTACGTCTTTTACTGTATGTGCAGTGATAGAGGTGGCAAGACAAAATGCTAGACACTCAGGGGTGGGATGACCGTGCACTTTCTAGGCTCACACCAAAACAATGTGAAGAAACACATCTGACAGTGTGTCTGGAAAGTCAGAGTTAAAGGCATAGGGTTCATACAAAATTAATATGGCTGACATTGTCACACGTTCAGTGCGAGTGCAGGCGCTGAATGAGCAAAAAACAGCGAAAAGCAGGCATCACTCCAAAAAAGGCCGTTTAATAAGGAAAAACATAAAATACAAAAGAGACGTGTGATGGTTTAGGTCAGTCAAACAAGAGGAACAACGTAAATGCAAAAACCCACAAAGAACTACTACCCGAACCCAGCCTTATATATAGTCAAAAACACCCAGGTGAAAACCATCCCCAATCAGCCCAGGTGCACGTAATGTCTTGAGTGTGGGAGGCCTGCCGGCGAGACAGGAAACCCTTACAGACATCATTGTTTTGACCGCTGGTCCCTAATTTGTTGCCTTGGTCCTGACAGTGGCTGTGGTGGTATAAATGAAAGATGATGTCCAAATTAAATAAAATACCGTTTGTTTATAGTTTCCTACACTTTTACAATGTTCTACAAAGTTACATTTGAGGAGTAGTGTGACAGCAGCATCCACACTGGTAACCTCGTCAAATGTGCTCTGATCAGCCACACCTTCTCCAAACACCACCCTTCATGTCCTACACACCGGCACCAATTAACCTGTAAAGGGGTAGTATACGTCGTACGGGCACATAAATAAAAAATAAAAATGTATTCCACAAATGATCAAATATTCCAACCAAACAACAAGTAAAACAGCAACAATTAAAACAAACAAAAATAAAAGGCTAAATGGCTCTTACAGTCATAGTCCCAACAGCATACATATAGAATACAATTCTATATCCTTTGAATCTTGTGTCAGTGTTGTTTGGAAATACTGTAGTTGACATTAGTCTCCAATTTCTATTTTTGTGGCAAACTGTAGGGTTTGTACCTGTGCTGCAGTCCAAGTAAATGCCACTTTTCCCATGCTGTCTATTGCAGACAGAGGAGTTTGCAGGGCTAACCGATGATGAACGGACTGCAATGAAGTGGACATTCCTCTTAGAGAGATGCAAAATATGTGTGAAGGTATGTAATGACAAGTATTCAACCACAATACGTGTACACTTGTCAACTCTTGATTGTATAAAATCAGGATTGATGCACTTGTAGATCCTCCCCTGCACCAAGATGAAGACAGGAATCAGAGGAACAGTCCTTGCCTGCTCATTGGCTGACCCCGGGGAAGTAAAGCAACATATGTCTGCCCTGCTGTAGTAGGCCACACAGGCTTCCCAATACAGGGAGTTGTGAGGCGTGCATAGGGTTGTTTACCTGCTGCACTAGGAATGTTTCTGACAGTAGAGCCTTTTTGATACGTTTTGTTCACTTATGTTCAAGTAATGTGTCCATTCAAATGGGCAGGTGATAAGGTATTTGTTTTGATGTTTTATTGCAGACACATCTTTACATTTTCTTCAGTATGTATTTAATGTTTATTTAATATTTATTAAATTAAAGTTAGGATTTATTTAATTGTTAAAATGTTGGAACATAAGCTATACCGATGTACTAGTCTGCAAAAGTAAGGTTAATAAACAAAACCTGCCTGAAAATAAATAAAATGAAATATGTGTGTGTTATATGCATCAAACTATCAAGTAATCTGTAAGGTGGTACATGTACATTGTCAATGTACATGTTTGTGTACAAATAAGAAACAAGGTATTTCATGGTAGGCTACATAACAGCAAAAAAAGAAACGTCC
>JAODUG010090977.1:0-11970 GCA_027564795.1 Aphredoderus sayanus | reverse complement strand
GTCAGAATGTTCACATAAAATGCAGTACATTTTTAAAATCTATTACAATGTGTCATTAGTGTGTGTGTGTGTGTGTGTGTGTATGTGTGTGTGTGTGTGTGTGTGTGTACGTGCGCATACGAGACCAACGCTGTGTGGCAGGTGGAAGTGTCAAATGTATTACATTCACATGAATGGTGCAGTCAAGCGTGTGTGTGAGAGAAAGAGAAAGAGAGACAGCAAGGGGGAGAGAAAGTGAGAGAGAAAGGGAGAGTGTGTTTTAATTTGTGTGTGTACATTTTTCTGAATGTGTGAGAAAATATGTATGTTTGCTCTTGTATTTGTGTCTGTAAGTGTTTTGCATGAAATTGTACAGTAGGTTTGTGAACGCTTGTGTCTGCGTTGATGTGGTTGAAATGGTTTGTGTGGGCTGATCATTATTTGTGTGTGTGTGTGTGTGTGTGTGTGTGTGTGTGTCAGATGTAACAGGCTCAGTGAAGCACTGGGGTGTGGAGAGCCACAATAGCCTGGGGCAGAGAGGATGGTGGGAAACTGGAGAGGGCTGCAGGCTGCAGCCCCCCTTACATCAGGAGGTGGTGGGGATGGATGAGGGCGGAGAACAGAGATGTAAAAGGAAGGTTTTTGGGGAAACACTGATCCCTTTAAGGGGTAGAGGGTAGAGCTAGGAGGTAGGGATTACATATCATGCTTAAAAGATACTGCAACAGGGTGGCTGATCTCTGGGCCATCCTGCCTCCTCTACCAAGGCAGTCAACCAGGTTAATGTGAAAATATGTTGTTTACAGTGTCAGGGTTAGGGGCCGCAGCATGCTGAAAGGCAACAGTAGGTGACTAAACAATGTTTTAGACCAACAACTTGAATTACATGAACAAGAACATATATTGTAGTATCTTATATACTGTAGTTTCAACCTGACAACTCACATTATATGGAGATTAAAGTCGTTTTGTAGGTACATAATGAGCGTAACGCGTGCTATATTGGTTGCTGGTCACCAATGAGGTTAGTGTTGGCACAGCTCCATCTATATTAGGCGGCAGTGTTCAGTCCAAGAGAAAACCTATTGGACCTTTAAGTTCTTTATTTTTGTATTGCCAGGTTATTGCACAATACTACAGTTAATTTATGTAACTTGTTTTTTTGGATTATGATTGTATCTATATTCAATAAATGATATTGTCCCAATTAAATACTTTCAATTTCCTTTATAGCAATTGCCTATTTTTCAAGTTTTTAAGAAGAAAGCTTACACAGAAAATACATTATTGTCCATTTTTAGTTAGTTGGTACCTTCTCATCAGGTATACACTGGCGAACATTCTCCAGGTAGGCATTAATGTTCTCAACATTGGTGAAACGCAGCAAGATCCTGGCAAAATCCTCCTCACTGATGGTAGTCATCCCCTTGGAGTAGGTTAGAAACTCTATCTCCAACACCTCAGTCTGGAGGTTATCCATGAACCTGGAGGAGAAAGAAGACATCCCAGTCGTTGTTTTCTCAGTCTTATCTACTGTACTGTAAAAGGCAAGTAAACAAGCAAAAGAAGGCACCTGAGATAAATACTGTACATGCTTGATAATAACAAAATGTCAAGTTATATATACAGTATATCACTGTGGCCACAACACCTGTAGAAGTCGTCAAAGGTAAGCTCCGCCTTCCCTTTCTTTCCAAAGAAATGGACCAATAAGGTGGTGTCAATCATCAGGTTCTCATCTGCTCGCTGTGATAACCAGGGAGATAAAACAAATAACCAATTAGCGCCAGAAAATAATCCTTCTGATTGGTAGAGGAGAATCCATCATCAATCCAACATGGCATCCACAGTGCCAAACCAGAACAGAAGCAGCTTTCTATTGCACATGCACACAGCGTGCATGAGAAGAGCAATGTCAAACTGTCAACTAATAACCTCAGATGAACAGACGGCAGCCATTATGATAATGATTACGTTTTATTGTTTTTTGGGGGGGTGTCCATGACGGGTAAAGGCCAACAAGGCCAGAGTGCACCTTCATAAGTGAGAACCTAACAGCATAAGAAGAGACAGGCTGCCATGAAGGTATATTTTAGTACATATAGTACAAATAATTAAGTACATACTCTGCCTAGCTGCTACATCGTCATCTGCTTGGGAACCCTAATCGAACACGAACATTCAAAGCACCAGTCTAGGCAGGAGTGGAGATGAAGTCTCATCTCTCGCAAATCATAAATTCACCAATTTGAGTAGTTGTTTGTCAGCCTTCTCAAAATCATGATAGCTAAGATATGTTCTTTCTTTCAGGTTAGGACACTGTGCGTGGAGAGAAAAGAGTTCTCTTCATGCAGCCCAGACTGGTGGGGAGTACAGACCAATACAGAGTACAGACACAGGAGTACAGACACAAGAGGTGCACACAGGTCAGCCCACATGAAGATAGATAGACATACACACAAATACAGACTAATTAGAGATAGTGAGAAAAAAGTGGAAAAACAGCAAGGAGAAATAAAAGTGTGAAAAAAACAATTAAGAGAGCGCAAGAAAGAAAGAATAGAAAACAGTAAGCACAGAAGCAGACAAACACAGACAATGCATTTATGCACCAATGCCACAACACGGAGACACAGCAGCACATAGCAGAAACCACACTGACAGAAAAAGCAGAGAATTAGGCGATTCCACCTTTTTCCATCCACAGATGTTACATGTAGTTTGTCGTTCTTTATTTACTGTATATGGGGTCTACCCATCTGTTTCTTGCCTTGTCTCTCTAACATCTGTGTATGTGTTTAGGAAGATATCCAGGCAATTTGAAACCCACTTAGGAGGCTTTGTGCTGTTTGTTCTGTTAGCTCAGGCTTTGTAATCTGATGTTTAAAACTTCCTTAATCCCCTCCCACAAAGGGGAGACACTGAGGAAGAGTGGGGAACTGTGTGTCTCATGTATGTGCTTTGTGTGCCTTTGACACTACTGTGTCAGTGTACATACAGTATGTATAACCAGAAAGGTGTATGTGTTTGTGACCCACTACTGTGTATGTCTATTAGCTTGTTTATGAGTCTTATCTGGGAAAGGTGTATAAGACCCTGATAAAAGACAGCCCACAGTAGAGCAGGAGATGTCGACTGACAGCCTCTGACGTCCACCAGTCTAACTGCTCTGCCTGCCATGCCTTACTCAGCCATACTCTTTGGCCAATACAGTGCCATGCTGAGATAACAGACAATCACATGGGGCGAAATATCATATCCTTCTCAGGCAGGAAGTGCATTTGTGCCATTTCCATAATCATTGCGATCATTGTTTTCATAGCCATCATCATCGCGTCATGTGGTTCTACCTCAAGATTAAAATCCTACAATCCCATGTGGAAGAGGAGGAAAATGGCAAACAAGTTGGACAAGAGATTCAAAACAGAAAAAAGTTTATGTTTACATTATGTTTTACAGTTGCACATTCCTGACATTTAATATGACTACGGTCGACTTTAATGTTGTGGCACACTGTAAAACCGTCCACTAACAACTTGAAACAATAATGACAAATAAGAGAAATTGCTAGTTTTACTATTGGTTTTTCTGTACACCAGAAATGTATCCTGCCACACTTTATATAATATGTTATTATACTGGAATAACACTGGAAACTGTTAATGCAAAACATAATGCATGGACACCCAACACTGATTCTGAATCACTATGCTGTCTAGTCATTTCATCTTTACTAAGGGAAAAAAGACCTAGCAGATGTAAACAGACTTTCTGATTCACTCCAGTGTCTTGTTTTCTGTTTCTAATTCACTTCAGTTCAGTGTCTCTGATTAGGTAAAGACAAGACAAAATGTATGTAATTAAAAGCAAATGCCTGTATGACACACTTTTCTACAGTGAATCCAGGTGGCGAGTTTATGTCTTTACTCAGTTTGTCAGTATGGTAAACTTAACCCCCTAATTTCATTGCACCATCCCCCAACATAATTTGTTAGATACTCATCACGGAAAAACTCCACTGCTTTTAGTGAATGCACTGATTAAAAGTTGCTCTTACTAACAGAATTGGGTGAAGATGCTTAAAATGCAATTATCCAGGTGACTTGAGAAAAGATCAAAACCTTCAGTGGAAGGAACCCTCTGGCAGTGGGATTTTCCATCCAGTGTTATTTTTGCACTCTAATACTACATACACTAAAACTAAGGGGGGAGGGGGTATCCATCTATCTAATCTTCTTGAAAAGGATGAAAAAATAGCATCTGCAACCCTGATAAAACATCAGCATCAACATACAGTATGTAATCAAAATCTGTTTTGCAGGTTATTTTCCATACTCATATTACAGTAGTGGTCGTTACATGTAATGCTTGGACATATACTAACAGCTTGTGGTTCCTGGAAGCTCAACAGCAGTGTGAGCTCATCATCACCATGACAATGTAATGGTTGCCACTCCCACAAGCCACGAGCCGACACCTGGTGTGCACGCCTGTTTGTCAGTGTGTGTGTGTGTCTGTGTGTGACACACATGGATCTTTGATCTTGGAGCTGAAGGTAAAAACAGTAATTACTGATGTAAACACTAAATGCCCTTCCACACCCCCTCCCCACATCTTCGCCTCTACCTATCTGAATTCAGAAGTCCATATGACAAGTCATTGCTGATTTTATACTTCTATTAGTTTAGTTTAGTTAGTATGTTTGTTAAATAGTAAGCTAATACACATTTTGTCACATTCAGCAAATAACTCTTCATGGTCGCTGCCGGTTCTGTGTGCATGCAAACATCCAGCGGTTCTACACAGCCCTGGATTTATAAATGTAAACATAAACAAAGTGGTGCAAACCACACAACACTATCCTAGCCTTGGCAATGTGTGTCCAATTTGGAGGGTGAAGCTTCTGCAGGGGTACTGGCATTGAAGGAAGAGGTGTTTTTGTTTTGATGGGTTAAAATATGTTCTCCAGCATCACTTACCTCAGTTTTAATACCTTTTTACCGTAGTTTACCACCTCTCTACGTGCTGATGGCATTAGCTCTGACCCTTATCTCATCCTCTCTTATTGAATGAAATCTTAGATTGTCTGTCTTTTTAATCCTCTCCTTTGCACGCACCCCCCCACTGCTTTGATTCAACTTTCCTCTCTTGTTCACTTTGTCTGTGCCTCCTTCACCTGACAAACATGGTGAGGTAATTGTGACTATGCTTTGTATCATTCCCTCCGTCGCTGACTGTCAGTACATCCTTCCCCAGACGAAAACACAGAGGTGTAACGGTGAGTAATCTGTTGAGGAAACACCCCCTTCCTTAAATATTACTCCTCCACACACACACACACACACACACACACACACACACACACACACACACACACACACACACACACACACACACACACACCTTCCCATCTTTCATGTTTGCAGGATAGTTTTGTACTAAGTAGATTCATTCTGTTATCACTCTGTCAAGTTCTCTCATACTCTTATTTAACAAAATACATGTGTTGTCATGTTGTAGTATACATTTATTTTCTACAATACTTGCCAATAACTCATAAATCTTATCCTGGCTATACCCTCCCTCCCCATTTTTTTCTCTTCTCCATCGTATCTGTCTGTTCTGACCGTGCGATATCCCTGCAGATGAAAGGCTCCTGGGTGTAAATACAAGGTCAACCCCATTACCCTCCACTGTTATTACCTCCACCTTAGCTTCCGCTGCCATTAGCTGCTAGCCTGCCACTGGATCACTTAGCCTGTCATTAGGCAGCTAGCCTGCTAGCTGTAAACTAGCCACTCATGTTATTAATGATACTTTACCAGCACCTTGAAGGAAGTTCAATGGCAGTTTAGCTTGCCAGTGGCAGTTGGCTTCCTTGACTATTTAACTTGATATTGCGATTGGTGATTAGCAATTATGTACTACAAATTAGCCATTTCCTAATCAGTCAATACATTTTAGGTTTTAAGAAATCAAAGTGTAACTGCAATGACTTGAAAGATGGTACTGTTAAAATGAGGAGGACATATATTACAGTATAATGTAATCTGCTATCAATATTATCATGGTGTTATTTAAACATTTTGTAAAATAACGATTTCACTGGACACCAAAGCTACGCAACTAGCCACATATACACATATTCAAAGCATAATGAACAGGCCTAATGAAGGAGGACAAATAATACAATAAAGGGAAACACAATGAGGTTATTACTTAAAACATAAACATGTAGATTTAACAAGGACAACAGGTGTATGCTACATCACGGTACATTAGCACATATACAAAGACTTAACATAGAGTGCTTTTGAAACCATGATAATTACATGAACAAATATGAAGAAATACATCTCATATTTGTTAAGAAAGAATGACTGAATTATTGAACTGAAGTGTGAGGCGGTACTACAACATTCAGTAGCCAAACCAGACCATCTACAAATGTATGCATAGGGATGTAACATGAACAAAAGGGAGGGTTTGGCAGGTATTTCTGCCACTCTGAATTGTGACAGAAGGAGACAGCTAAGGAGTGAGAAAAGGAAGGAATGAATTGGCAGAGTTTCTGCAATATCAGTATGTCCATTTCCATGGCAGGGAGAAAGAAACAAACAGGGAATGTCAGATGGACAGATGGACAGATGGACAGAGTACCTCTGCCAGGTCAGAAAAAAGGGCTTGACTGGCGCCTCGTCTCAGAATGTCCCAGTAACTCCGTGCCACAAACTCCTGACTGTCTTTTTTTAGTACCTGTAGGAGCGGTCAAGTAGGGCTAAGGTCAATTCCATCATTCCATAATTGACAAATAAATTAGCACACAATAGTAATGAAATTAATTTTGTCAAAGGTCAAATTTGAAGAATGAAATCACATTAATTCTCTTTGATGAGAGACTCTGAAGGTATCTGCTTCTATGTAACTTTCTTAATTTAGGCTGTGGACACTTATCTAAAGCAACAGTTACAAATATTATAAGAACCTGGAAGGGGACATCTTGTTCAAGAATTCTTACAGGTAGAGCAACTTCAGGGCTTAAACCTATAATCTTCCAGCTAGACCACTAGACTATGCTGCCTCTATCCTGCCCATTGTGCCAGCATCTGCACATTACAGCAACTGTAGTGTAGATGCGTGTACCACAATGGACCACATGCATTTGCTGCAATCAAAATCAGAATCAACAACCAAGGAAATTAATTCAGGCTGAATCTCTCATCAAAACAAATAGTATTCTGATATTTTTACAGCGTTGATGATACTGACATCATAAGAACACATTTTGGGTATGTTAGAGAGGATTTTTGCATGCCCATTTTGTTCCCAATATATTCTATGGAGTCCTAAATTAATTAGAACCTAAACCTAAATTAGAGAACCTAAATTAATTATATTTTAGTCACAAATTATAATATTGTGGTCACAAATACAGTTGAGAGAGATGGAAAAGTTCAAAATTGGCATGTGAAATAATGAAATACAGTAAATAATCATCAATAAAAATGAACTGCTCTATCAAGTTACGTTTGAAGTGTTGATTTGACTGTGTATTGACCCCAACCCTCGTGTCACATAACACATCCAAACTACTTTAATACAAAAAAGATGAGAAAGGGTTGAATGATGTTGTGTTTGATCTACTTAAACCATCGCAGATAACCCCACCTATATAAATCATGAAGACATCACTCAAATTTGACTTCTTTTAATTTCGTAGGAATCTGCTGATGTTTACTTACTATTTACTTACCCTTTTAAAGTCCTTAAAAAAACTATCTTTATATAGAGATATCTATATTTTTGGCTTTTACAATGAATGGACACACACACCCATTCACAGTGTGAGGAATAGTGGAATTTAAAAAAAGCATTGCTATTATTTCACATCTTTTTTCAAGCTGCCTAAATGCCACACAGCAAAACCATCTCAACACACTAATGTCCAGGACTGTCTTGCCTGGTGCTAATGTCCTGACCACCCACCTTGTGTCTCTCCTGGGACTATACAGCAGTGGCCATTCTGACACGGCCCTGCTCTGCTCTAAACAGCACAGGGACAATGCAGCCATCCATCATAGGAATGACATAAGCAAGTGTGTGCGTGTGTGTGTTGAAGTAATAGAATGGCCCAAAAGCAGTAGAAGTAGTTTTAGGGTAGACACTTTTAACCATACAAAGGTCCCTTGGATAAGGCAGCAGTGACGAGCCTGTCAGATGAGGAAGAAATATTACAGACCCCATTATTGTCACCAGATTTATATTTATGACCTTAGTGCCTGATTTAGGGCAACAAATATGATATTCTCTAACATGAAATAAAGATGTTATAAGCTAAATTCGTCTCAGATGCAACATCCAATAGCTGCTATAGCAAATAATTGATAAAACGTGACATGTTTCCTACATTATTGGGATGTACAGTATGTTTTCCTCATAAGGGTAAGGCTAATGTGTTTGAGCAGACTACATTGTCTCTCTGTTGCAGGGACCTGCTTCTCATTACTCTCTTTTTTCCTTTAACAACATTTAGTGACCCTCTACCCCGAGTGTGCGCGCGCACACACACACACACACACACACACACACACACACACACTCACACACACACACACACACACACACACGGACACACGGCAAACTGAGTGACTGATTCTATTTAAAACATAGCGGTGTCTCAAGTCATTCTAAATTACATCACACTTTCTTTGTTAGAGTTCATCTCTCCTGACCTCTTAAACCCATTACTCCTCCTCTCCCATCTCTTTCTCTGTTCATCTGCCTCTCTGTCATCAATCCCCAATCACTCATATGCCCTGACAGATGGACACCCGCTCTTTGTGTATTTCTATCTCTTGCTATGTATCCCTCTCTCATCCATCCATCCATCTATCCATCATTCCATCCACTAAGCAGTAGAGAGAGAGAGGGAAAAGTGTGTGCTGTTAATGGGAGTTTTCTCACAGCTACAGTACGGCGTTATTAAAGTGCTGTGGTGGAAGCCCTGCCCCCTTTCAGCATACCCGACCAATACTTATCCCCAAACCAACTTTTAGCTTTTGGCCTTTGATCCTCTGCCACCTGACTGTTCATGGGCACATTTGTGTGAGTATGCTGTAACGTTGTTTAAGTTACTGCTATTGGCTAGCACTCATACTTGATAATAATGAGCGGTCTCATTTGGCTATTTTAAAAAGGGGATTTATAAAGGAACTGCACTTGACATCTTCCCCTCCCCCCATCATTCACCCTTTCTTTCACCCATCACCCTATCCACCTACAGAAGAGCTGAGAAGAGAATGAAGGGGTTAGAGAGGTAGATACATACGCTGTTCATGGGGGCAACATGATATCCATACAGCTGCATAGTCTAACACACAGAGGAGGAGAGAGGGAGAGACACAGCATGCAGTCAGAGAAGAGAGGAAGAAGAAAAGACATGTTAGTACACGAAAGGACAAAGACAGAGGATAGACTCTTCAAAAGGATGTGTCATATCTAACACATCTCTGGCTGCACTGTGGGACAGCGCACGCTCTAAGCAGCTTTTTTATATGATGTGTTTAAGGTTGTATTCACACACACACAGTTGCTGCTAGCGGTATACCTGCCTCTCTCCCTCTGGCTGGGGTTCTGGATCAAGATCAGGATCTGATTCAAACTGCTCTAAGGTCAAACTGAGAATAAAGCATGACTTCATGGAGGCTTAATGTTAGTGTGTGGACAATAAGGCCATAATGCACAGGCTCATGACAGAGATGCAATTTCAAATAGAGCAGAGCAGTTTTCTAACAAAGAATCCAAAAAGGGACGTTTTGACTGCCAATCACTCATTTCCAAGGACAGACACTGTAGTAAAGTGATAGTGGCAATTGTAAATATAGATGCATGAAGAGGCAAACTGAGAGATTTCCTACACACGTGCTAACTTGTGTGTAGGAAACAACACAACCATTTGAAGACTATCTAACATCCAGACAGAGGGATAACTGTGAGAATACAAAATAAACAATAGGAGATAGATACAGTATAACACTACAAACATAATCATATATGTTAGACATAAGAAATGGGACTATTTTAACTGAAATACCTTGAATAACAATAAGAAAACAAACTAGCTCTCCAGTATTAATAAATATGCTTGATTCTGAAAGAAATCACATAATGTGTAGAAGAAAAATAAGATTGAAAGGCTTAATTCTATGTTTTTCTTTTCTGCAGTGAAGAAATATAAGCAGAACTGCATGCACTAGAAATTTTGTTCAGTAAAATCAACAAGGTTATATTATGCTTGACTGTATATAAACATACAGTATACAACCTACCTATTCAGTTAACACTACATTGGTTTTAATTCTAACCGAACTCACCGAAAACACATATGTGACAGGATTCCTAAAAAGGGGGCTTATGTCGCATGCCACTAATTTTCAAGAGAGACGTTTTTTACTAGAAAAACATGTTCTGCAACATTTTGACTTTTTTTGCAGAAATGGCTTCTTTTAACATTTTAATTATTTTCATGTGACTTAATAACAAACTAGTTTGAGGTGTGTGAATACGAAAAAGAACGTTAAACTAAAACCATTTCTTGCTCAGCGTAAACTTTTTTGAGAAAATGAAGCGGCTGGATATGCGGACATATTGAGTTCTGATTGGTCTATCAAGTAAGCGCATCGTGGGAAGTGAGATGTACAGTGTTGTTGTCACAGATGAAGTTGATCATGTGATATATCGGTTCTCATATGAGAAGGATGTGGAGATGACCGAAAAGAAAAAGCTGGTTCGTCTTCTTATACTGTATAACACAACTGCTGACGGATTACATTTGCAAACCTGGCATTGATGACGCCGAAGAAGACAAAGGGACTTCATATGTAATTTGCCGCGAAACATTCCTACTGTACACTAGTACTAGTTACAGATGGTTTATTTTCGTTTGCATTGTTAGTTATCTAGCTATACTGACGCTACTGTAAACGTTGGCTTGCTAGGTAACGATGTTGCTGTAGCAGCTAGCTACCATTTCCTGGTTTCTAACTTGTTCGTTAGGTAGATATCTGCTTTATCAGCTAGATAGCTAGATTTAATATGATAAGATATCTGAATGTGCGTTTATTCATCCAGGTGTGAGATTATGCTTACATTGTCTTCACAAAAGTTTACAAAGTGTGTGTGGTGTGATTATGACCAGCTGTTATGGCTAGACAGAAGATTTGAGCCATTCACTTAATGCGTTAACAGTTAACTGGGTAAGCCTAACTGGGTAAGTAATATTTTTCCTAAACTGTATATTTGTCTTGAATTTCTTTCAGCATTAGCAGGAAACGTCTGACTTTTCTCCACCAGTTCTACAAGGAGAATGGTACATTGCCCCCCCACCAAAAAGAGAATTGGCAAGCAAAAGTTTTACATGAAGCAGGAGGACTTAAAGTGAGTTGTGGACTTCATAAACATTATGCAGAGGATAATGCAAGAGTGTTGCCAGGATGCCAGGCGGGACACAGAGACTTTGGTGGACAGCTGCTGCCATCATATATAGACAGACACAAGAACAGCTTCTTACCTACAGCAGTAGGCCTCATGAACCGGAGCCAAATGGACAATAGTCCGCTCCCGACATGCACACACAACCCTCTACTGTACAAATCCATAACCTCTCCCTACATACACACACAACCCTCAACTGTACAAATCTATAACCTCTCCCTACATACACACACAACCCTCAACTGTACAAATCCATAACCTCTCCCTACATACACACACAAATCTCAACTGTACACATCTATAACCTCTCCCTACATACATATACAAACCTCTACTGTACAAATCTGTAACCTCTCCCTACATACATATACAACCCATAACTGTACAAATCTATAACCTCTCCCTACATACATATACAAATCTCAACTGTACAAATCTATAACCTCTCCCTACATACACACACAAACCTCTACTGTACAAATCCATAACCTCTCCCTA
>JAODUG010090956.1:0-11970 GCA_027564795.1 Aphredoderus sayanus | reverse complement strand
CACAAATCATACACAATCAGATGGCGCCGCCGTGTGGCTAAATACTATATTACGAGTACATTACGAGGGTTAATTGTCTGGTCAAATTCAAATTCCTTTTCTGATTTAAATGTGTACGCTTCTGTGGTTGCAGGCATGCACAGAGGTGGAGCTGTGCTTCGAGAGCAACAACGTGACAGACATGTTTCCTCCCATGCCTTTCACAGAGAGCGCCAGAGAGCTCTACTGCTCCCAGCGCTGGAGTGTGGTTCCACGACCTGGCTGGCTCCGAACACAGTACTGGGGAGATGGTGATTAATGCAACTTTATACATTGACATTTTCAATTGATACAAAAAGACTTTTGACCCATATTGCATACTCCCTAACTAGATGTTATTAGGCCGTTCATGTTAACCCTCGTAACATCACTAGCTCTTTGTGGCAGAAAGAAGGCGCTAAACCTAATACTATAGCTTACACACACATATGATGTGAACTGCTGGTACAACAAGGTGTGTGTTTGAAACACAAGGACAACAAAAAGGGTAAAAGGCAACAAAAACAAAACGACATAAATACATAAGGAAATAATTAATAAATAAATAAATACACTCAGCAATGCCAATTGAAAAACACAAATCATACACAATCAGATGGCGCCACCGTGTGGCCCAAAACAAGATTTCTGAGTACATTACGAGGGTTAAGCCAGGCATGATTCCAAAACTTGTAAACAGCGTTACCGACCGAATTAATGTCTAACATGGTTGTCGTATTCAGCCCTCTCCACAGCCAGCAACATTATTTTTTCCAATGGTGATCTGGACCCTTGGGCCAATGGAGGGGTAAGACAGAATCGACAGGGACGACACTTTGAACTGTCTTGAATCTCCAATCTCTGAGTCCTAGCTCTGTTCTTTCTAGGTGCGGAAGTCCTTGAGCTCTTCACTCATAGCAATCAACATAGCCGGGGGAGCCCATCATTTAGATCTGAGGTAATATAAAACAAATCAATAAAACAAATGCTTCATTACAGAAACTACACTTTGGTTCTGATTGTTCTCCCATGTCTCTGCTTTGCTCAGGGGTTCCAATGTTGCTGATCCAGTGTCGGTTTTAAATGCCAGGAAGGCAGAATCTGAGCTCATTGCACAGTGGGTGAAGATGGAGAGGATACATTTGCCACAATCCAAGAAGGAATAAATTAAAATGAAGCAGATCTAGCTTTTATTGTAAACCATGTGACAACAACAGTATGGTGAATGAAATCAAATGATGGCCCCATCACAAGATAGTGCAAGTCCTCTTGTTAGCTGTTCAGTAAAAAAAAATACTTACATTGTTATCAAAACATACTTTTACCGTCAGTACAGATGAGTGATTTCTCTACTGATTGAATTTTCCCAATATACAGTTTGCACTAATAATTGTAAGGTTTACGTTTTACATTTTGGATTAAAACTTGAAATGTGCCTTTTTAAATCAATTCTACACCAAGGATTTTGTAATTTGAGATTACTTAACTACAACATCAACATACTAGTATGCATGTGGACTTGAGGTAAGGACACTACAGAGTATAAGGTTTAACAAAAGTTTAGTAGCTTTGTAAATAAGCCCCACAGCATTCAGAGACAGCTAGACAAGAATCCTACTAGTATTTGGTGTGTTAATGCCAAATAGTTTCTGGGTTTTACACCACTTCATTCACCACAATGAAAACATACTGTATAGAATGTTAAGAAATCCAATCCAAGGAAAGTACAGTACTTCATTTGCTTGACCTTTGGCAACTGTTTTCGGTGGAATACTGTCAAATGATTGCGTTTACATTACATGCATGAAGAAGGTTTTGTGTGCTTGCTAACATTGATCTGATCATTTGTTTTTAAAATCGGATAAACAACCACACATTTAAATTGTGAATTAATTTTTGTTAAAAGGTATAGTCAGTGATTGTAAGTTCATACACTGTCAAATTCTGAAAATATCCCCTCAATAGCTGCCCATTTTGTGTGCTGAAAGCATCTAAGCGAACACCCTATGGCATTGAAGGGTTATGTGTTTTTGTTTTTATAGTTCAAATATAAACAAGCATTATGCAGAATGACTATACCTTTAATTATGCTTTTGGGCCATCTTTCTTTCTCACATTTAGCATCTGAATTTAGCATTTGATCCATCCTCTGCAATGAAACTTCTAGATGTTTAAATGGACCCCAAGTTGGTTCCTTGTTATAAAAGCTAACCAAATTAACTCAAAGGCTTAATTATTGAAATACTTTAAATTCTTGAAATTGCTAATAATAATCACATGCAGTTAAAGTTGGAAAAGCCAGTTGACTATCATTGCATGGTCTAAAAATAGAACCCTGTCTTTTGGGTAAAATATCAAAAGCTCTGACAATATCTTAATTGATCTCCTACGAAGACATGGCTTTAGAAAATGGCTTTTATCTTTAGGTTTTCATTCCAAAACAGAATGTTGGTGTTTTGGCATATCTTTGGCTTGGGAATCATGCCAAAATCATCTAGCGGTACTAAATTTACATATATAACCCGTATTGGTAATATCCAAGATACGGGGTGTAAACACCATGTTTTGGAGGGAATGCTGAAAAGGTAAAATTCCTGGTTCATCTTATGAACATGTTTAAAAAAAAAAAAAAAAAGGTTTAACCTAACAAATTGGACACATAAAAAGAAAGTAGACATTGATATCAACATGGACAGTAAACAGTTGAATGTTGTCTGAAGCAACATTGAAGGCACGCAGAGGATGACAGCTATAGAAGGCAGGGCACACAGTATGGGGCTTTTGGTCTCAATACAAATTCCTCAGTGAATCACAGAGATGGTTCCCTATTGATATTTACAAAAATGTATGCAATCTGATTCGAAGCTACAATTACTACAATAAAAAAGCAACCCAGTCTAGCAGGACGAAAGTACTCAAACATGTACACTATAAGCCAAATTAAATTATTTCAGACTAAATTTACATTTAAATCTCACTTATATGCACCTCCCACTAGACCAAACCTAAATCTATTTTCTAATGATCTACCTTGCTATCACCATGACACAATTCAATTGATTTCAGAAAAACATTTGAATTGCAGCTGCTTAAGCAGAAGCCTACTCCACATACACACACCTCAATTGCACGCTGGCATTCAAGCAGAAGCTTCACAGTATAGGATCACATTTCTGTAGGAATGAGACACGGGCTGAGTTGCTAGAGTTGCAAGTGTCCTCTGCTCTTGCCACTCAAAACACAGCTGAGATTCAAGTCTGTTCTTCAATGCAGATTAGCGGGTAATAAAATGACAAGGCAACACCAGGTGTGAAAAAGCGCTCCAATAAATAAGTCTGAACCTGGCTACTCGTCCATCTGCAAGAAGAGGAATTTTCCAGCTGTGGACTTTTCAGGGTTTAGGGTTGCTGTGGCAACCTAGCACATTAGTCACTGAGATGTTATTGAAAAACACAATAATTATAATAGTACATCATGGTATTAGCCAAACCCTGAGATGTGTTTCTGTCCATGTGTTTTCAGCGGGTGGCCGATGGCCATATTGGCAGGGGGTGGGCCTCCGTGTTGAACACATACTGGTCCAGGCTGATAAGCTGGGGGTCGTCGGAGAAGAGCAGGTACAAGTACTTGAGAGTCTCTCCCAGGAAGAAGCTCTCCATCTTGTCTCGGGGACTGGGGTAGTCAGGGTCACGAACATTGTTGATGGAGGTGTAGCCGCCAGTCGAAACCTGGGTGGAGATGGAGAGAGCACATCCAACGTGCACTCAGTGCTTAAAACAAATTGGGGCCGTTCAACTAATGCACGGCTGTGAATCCTAACCTTGGTGTACTTGTTGAAGCTCTGAAGGATCTCCCAGCCCCAGGCTCTGTACTTTGTGTCCTTGGTTATCCTGTAGAGGTAAAATAGGCTTTCCACCGTCTCTGGTCTCAGGAGGTTATGTCTGTCTGCCAGCTGTGTGTGAGAGAGCGAGAGACCATGTGAGAATCAAGGTCCTCCATGTTGCAGTTGGCGACACACCCTGATCATTGAAACCAAACAATGACAAGGTCATGCTTATCACAGTGTCTAGACTGATGTCTATTCTGTAGTTTGTCAACATTGGATTATTGAAGCATACGTGTTTATTAGGGTGCCGAACGAATTACGTAGGTACTACAGAATATCAATTCACGCTAAATCTATCTGTACCAAATTACAGTACCTGAGAGCGAGGATGAGAGAATAGAGAGAGAGAGAGAGAGAGAGAGTGTGAGACTACGAGAGATTACATCACACCTGCAGCTTGATCAGAGTGCTCAACAGTCAGGGCAATGGCGAGCTGAAAGCGGTCCCAAGTGGCTGTGGCTGCTGTGGGGGACCTGACTATAAGGCTATCAAATGCACTAATCTCTTCAGCTTTTAGAAATACTGTTGCACCAGGTGTTTCCTCAGGTCAGACATGTTGCCATGGCCACCCCTTTTCCACATGTCTGTGTAAGCTGTAGAATTAGGTTTAGCGCCTTCTATCTGCCACACAGAGCTAGTAATTTGGGTTATTTTGACCCGGAGGACATCACAAGGGTTAAAGTAAAAGTAAGAGGGCTGAAAAAAGGTACTGTTAAGAAACGGTGAGAATTCCAGGTACCCAACCCTAGCAGCAGCTTCATTTGAGCCTGCAACGGTGCTCCTGCTGCTCCACCCACCTTGACATCCACGTCCCGGGTGCTGCCCTGGTGCATGTTGAACTGCACGATCTCCGGGCTGAGACCGGTCTCCATCTGGGCGTACATTTGGTAGCAGGTCTTCATAAGCTGCTCGGCTAGCTGCATGTGCTCGCTGGGCAGCCCGTTGTGGTAGCCCAGGGCTAGCGTGCCAGGCAGGAAGCACACCAGGTGATCCTGCAACCAGGCTGGCTGTGTTAAGTGTTCACCCTTGCTAGGCCTTATTGGATAGTGGCACCGCTTATGAGCTAACATCAACACACAGCCCTTAGCCAGCTCTAAACGGTGATTAGCTGTCCGTTTACTTTACAGTCATTATTCTAACAGAACCGTATGGTTTCAGAGAGCCACATTTCAAACAACAGGTATACACTAGACTATACAGGACTATTCAATATAGTAAAATATTAGACAGTTTGAAAATATATCCTGTCTTTTACAATATTCCTTGACCACCTGTCCTAATGTTGGAAGACCTGTGTCCTTGCAGGCTGCAGAAAGGCTTGTAAAAGAAGCTACTGACCATTTTAGGGCTGAACTGTCCATGGGAAAGCTCTCCAACAAAGGTGAGGCCGTTAGGCGAGGACTTGTGCAACAGATTCTTCTTCACCCCCTCCACTGCCTGCAGGTAATCCTGGAGGAACCTGAAACACAAATACAGCACCATGTACTCATGATTCCTGACCTGACACACATATCAGAAACACAATTAGATATTGTCCTGGTGTGGTGCAGGTGTAACAGTGAACAGAGCTGGACATTATTTCTCCTTAATTTAAGTTCATGTATAAAGCTCTTAATCACAACAGTGCAGTCTCAATGGGATGCACAGGCCCACATTGCCTGCATTTTACACCAAGCCAAATAAAGAACATACTTCTGCTTGCTCCAAAAACCACGTCATTAACAGCTAATCTAGGTCAAAGCCCAGAGGAGACAGAAACAATTTGAGAGCAGCAAGCACCTTACTTGAAATCCCTCCCCAGAATGTGACATCCATTGAGATCAAGAGCAGGATTACATGAGGCCCGACAGCCATGCGGGAGGCTAATGTCTCCACGGCACCAGAGCACCTGTGGCCAGGGTGGTTGTTCCAGCTGTGCTCTCCACATGCCAAATCCCTATCACAACTGTACAGGCCTCAAGGCAGCAACATTAGCCAGCAGCTACTTCTGTGTGTGACTATGCAGAAGGTGAAGGTTGGCAGCGCGTGGACAACACAACATAACCTACTGGTCCTCCTTCTTGCCTCCCTGGATCCAGACCTTCAGCAGGTACTCGTAGTAGCTGTCGGCCCGCGCGCCCAGGGTGTAGATGCCCTGGTGGGTGAACTGGCCACTGTTAGTGTTGATGAACATGGGGACCAGGCCGTCCAGCTTGCCGTCCAGCACGTGCACCTGCTTCATCACCTGCTCCACGGCCGCCTGCGTGCAAGATCAGCGCGGTGTTCTTTACTAGTGGCTACACTACAGCTCATTTTATTCTGCTGCGATTTCCTTTACGTTACTCCAAAATAAAATGGAGAGAAGAAAAAGGATACAACAATGACACATGGAATAGAATCTTATAATAATCAAATTTTTTATTCAATATCTGAGCAAAAGATAACTATTCCTATACCAATTCCTATTTAGAATTAGAATTAGACTTTTCTTTTAATGCTTAGATACAAATAATACTAGTTTAGTAGACAATCATTAAATCATTGTTATTTCATTTGACAGTACATTTACTCAAGCATAACTTGCCATTACATTGTGTGTGTGAGAGAGAGAGAGACCTGGTACTGAGGGTCTTGCGTAAGCCGGCTGAGCTCCCTGAACTCCAGCTGGATGGTGGTGACCTCTGCTACGGTACTGTCTGACGTCCAGCGGGGAGGATGGGCCGAGCCCTTCCCGATGTTGACGTCAGAGTAGGGGATCTTGGACGGGGTGTTGAAGGCTGGCATCAACCTGGAACCTATGTCTTTCTATGAGAGGGAAACACATGTAGATCATCTGTATACACTGCCCCTCTATAAAAAGACACACACCTGACTAAAGGCTGGGGGGAGAAGATCTGAGCAGTGGGATGGAGACTGCTGTAAACTACATGCGTTTCCTCTATGTGTGTGTGTGTGTGTGTGTACAAGGGCGACTCACAGCCTTGTCCAGGAACAAGGCATCTCCAGTCAGGTGGTAGGTGCTCAGCAGGCCTCCCAGGATACGGATGGTGCTTTCAAACAAGTTGACGTCCACGTTCTTGTTGAAGGACAGCTCTGTGGCCACCCACGTCTTGGCCTCCGCGAACTCTAGACGGACAAGAGTGTACAGTAAGCAAGACTTGGAGGTTAGCTGCAGGGAGACGAGAGCAGTAGCTTCATGCCTGTTGAGCTCAGTGCGTGAGGATCACAGCAATAGGCAGCAATAGTATGCCTGTAGTGCATATTGAATTTCTGTCAACATACTGTCTACACATTTTGACTCCTAAAGGTCAATGTAAGTAACTGACAGCATGAGGCATGTAACTTGTAACATCCATTGTTAGATGCTCAGCGTGATAAGGACACAGATCTATGGTACACACAGTTCTTTAACAATGACGATAGGTCAGTGACAGTATGTCACTGGCACTGGGCTGACAAATACAAGAACTGTGCAGTTCCTTAGAATGAATTCCTTTGTAATTCTTCTAACATTTTCAAAGCGTTAAACAACTGCTTTCATTTTCTCTATTTGCCCAGTCTAGTTCCAGTTAGTTGGGCAGTGCACCTTCTTTCAGCCCAAGAATCCACATGGTGTCCAAGGCGTCGATGAGAGTCAGGCCCAGGCCAAACCACTCTCCATAGGACTTGGAGATGGGCCTGAGCTCGTCGTGACCCCAGGCAAAGTCCTTGTAGCCCTTCCACGCATGTCTGAAAGCATCTCGCACCGCCTCCAGCCTAGTGGCTTCTGAAATACACACAATAAAAAAAGAAAATAAAGCACACTGCCACATTAGTCTACAAATTTAAATTACATTTAATGAAGGTCGACATTTGAAGCAACAATTAACAATTTCTTTTTTTTTATTCACTGATTGAGCAAATTATATTTTCATCCATGATGATAATTATGTTAACAGCAGAGAGCATGGGCAGAATACTGTACCCACACTGACCCACCTCCTGATCATGCGGTGTTTGGTTTGAAAGTGACCACCTATGTGATACATGTCACCTGATATTGACATCGATCAGACACCACCTAAAAAGGTCACCTGATTCTCCAGGGGACTGGATCGGATTTCCCCCCTTGTTGACCGCATCCTTTGTATCTTCAGATGCTTGCTCAGCCTCGATCACAGCCCCATGCCAGCTACACAAAAACCATAATAAACGTTGTCACTAGATGTCACACCAAGCGCACCATCATTTCAGACAAAAACACACACGTACCCACACACACACACTAACATCCAGGCATGGCCGGCCACAAAACAAAGCACTCAGATTACAACACACACAGGGGGAGTGTGATGTCATTCTCTGATTCCACAAGTACTACATTATATCTTTACATAGAAAATTGCTGTTTGATGCTTGATTAATGTTTAAAATATCATATACAATATAGTGTATATCACCTTTAAAGTGTTCTTTAACTGTATGATGCCTTTATTCCTATCAAACAGACTATTTGTCTTTGGAAAAGAAGTTTATACACTCACAATCCACTGAGATCTAATTATTGAGGACACACAACATTTTGGAACCAGGAACAAGTGTGTGAAAACAGAAAGGTGTGGCCTTTAAATCTGACCTGATAACCTCCCGCTCTTGCTTGTCTTCCTCTGCCAGTGTGTCTGAGGCGTTGCCTTCCTTCTGCATACGATTCCGCAAAGCAGGGGGCCCTCGCTTGTAGGGAAATCGTTTCTGTTTCTGAAGGAGACAGTTATAAGAGTCAGAAGTACAGTATGACAGTTACCTACTCACATAGTGGTTCTATGATTAATCTTGGGAGACACTAGCCGAGAGAAGTCCTTACTCAATAACCTATGTCCTTGCAGAGAGAAACTCAAAAACTCTAATTTGCCAAGTGTAGTGGTGCTGGTATATTTTGTTTTAATTTATTTTGTATATTATATGCAACCACATTTCCCTTTGGAATTAATTAAATGTACTTCCTTAAACAACAACACTTCTTCTCACTACACTATATTACCAGCTCCAATAAAACTTGCAGAGCCAGTAACAGTAAATATCAGTGGATGGTTACTCCAGGTGTGGTAGTTTTCCACTAGCAGGCTGACAGATAGCATGTGGTGTTTATAATTTACATCCCTACAGCTACATAGACAAAGGGGCATTTTGTGCGTGAGCGTGTGTATATTGTGTACTGTATTTGCTTGCCCTGTGTGTGTGTGTGTGTGTGTGTGTGTGTGTGTGTGTGTGTGTGTGTGTGTGTGTGTGTATATATATATATCTAAAAATCTCTTAATGTGCCCTTAATGTGCTTAGAAATAGAGCAAGAAAGGTAACCATAGCAACCTGGGAGGGGATCTCTGGTGGTTGGCCTCCTTTTGCAAGCTCAGGTAAAGCATGAGGAGTGACATGCCTCGAGCCACCCTCTCCTGCCCTCTCCTCCTCTCCATATGCAAGACCTAAACAGTCATACGACAACACCTTCAATATAGGAACTATATGTGGGCCATTTAATTATATGACCTCAGAACCAATGAGGATGCCCCCCATTTCATCACTAACTACAGACAATGTAAAAACATTATAGAGCACCAGATATGCCATTACTACTTGTACCACCACTTTATATTATATATGTGTACTCTATACATTTGATTGACTATTAGCATATGGTTTACTATAGAAATGGTTGTTGGTTTGTGTGCATGTACAGTACACACACACACACACACACACACAACACACACAACACACACAACACACACAGTAGTAAGACTTGTGTCTACTATCTTTATGTTGCTGTGGATCTTTAATTTCTTTTTTGGGATGAATTAATTAAGTACCGAACTACCTACTCCATTATTTAAAAGGAAATTCTCGTATTGTGATATTTAAGAAAAGATCACCCTGACATAGTAACAAAATACCTTGTTATAACCATACATAAGAATGTTGTTTTAGATATATATATAAAAAAGACTTAATTTTTTACACAAATATATGATAATATGAAAATCTTTGGACATACCAGCATGAAGATAAGGAAAATTAAGCCTTTATTTTATGATTCTTATTCCTTATGTTACCTTTTACCATCTTATGTATATTATTTAAAAATAATAATAATAATGATAATAATAATAATAATAATATTATTATTATGGCGGGACAACGGAAATCAGAAACATAAGACAATCTGCAGCAATGCTTTGCCCAACTCTAACCCCCCTGCTGTCCTCCGGGTCAAACTGACCCAACAACTCTCCCGTTGTCCTCAGGTCTCAAAAGCACTGCCTTTTGGTGCCAACAGAAGGCGCCAAATCAAATTATACAGCTTACACAGACATATGATGTGCACTGCTGGCACAACAAGGCAGTGCTTTTGAAAGCTGAGGACAACAGGAGAGTTGAAAGGCACGAAAAAAAATAAAGAAAAAAATAATAATAAATAAATAAATAAATAAATAAATATATAAATAAATAAATACACACAGCAATGACACTAAAGAGAACTAAACAATCAGGTGGTGCCACCTGCTTGCACATTAACATAGTGCATTTGAAACCCGAATACAACAGGAGGGTTAACTGAAGAAGTTCTAATCAGCCATTTTAACTCAAAAACAACTGTTTGTGGAAAAAGGCTTTAGTCTTCTTTAGTATATCTGTTATCCCCAGGCAGGGAATGGAACTATTTAGCTATATGTAGGATAAACAATGTATGCCATGTTTACCTTTAAGGTGCTTGGAAAAAGTGTGAGAGGAAGCAATTCCACATATCAACAAGAGGCCCAAGGTAAACAGGATCAAGCTGCGCTGCAGTCTGGACAACTGTTTCCATTTCTACAGAAAGAGAGAGAAGTGAATACTTCTTAATACTGAATAAAATTTTTTCCACTAAATATTGTAGTGTTCCCAAGAGTCAATATCATGATCATGTACAGGTATTATAGCTAACCAGTGCGCTAACCCTGAGGTAAGAGGATTGTTCTGCTCTAGTCATAACAAAGCAAAAAGAAGAATGCATCTTTACTTGGAATTGAGTGAAGGCAGATTGTGGGCAAAGCTTTTCAACAAACTAGGCCATATACCTTTAGAGTTAAACGTTATCAAACACTCCATCTAAAGCAATATGATAAATAGGTCCAGCAAAGTAAACCTGCTTCAATGAGCTCCACCTTTACAGGTAAACAGTGAAACACACCCATTCTCCTGCTTAGGAGTAAAGCTTTGCATGTGCACATCCAGCATTAAGCTTAAGGCAGAACTGAGTAAATTGTTTGTCTACCAGGCCATGTATGATTCTTCCAATTTCATAAGCATTTGTGAATGACATTCAGCAGGGAACATGCATAAAACCAGAGCAGAATTAGTGTTTAGTTTTTACAAATCATAAAATGCAGTCCACCACTGAGAAGCTGATACTTTCTGGTAATAAATAAATACTAAATTGTTTGCACCCGTTACACTCATGGAATCGAATCTCCATCTCCATCTCTAAAGGAGACGCCAGCCCCCCTACTGAGGAAACCCATTTTGGCCGCTTGTACCCGCGATCTTGTTCTTTCGGTCATGACCCAACCTTCATGACCATAGGTGAGGGTAAAAACTAAAACTGCCCGGTAGATCGAGAGCTTTGCCTTCCGGCACAGCTCTTGTTTCTTCACAAAAGTGCGGTAAAGCGATTGCAATATCGCTCCCGCTGCTCCGATTTTAGTGAGGAGTGTGATACTCCTAGAATTGGCACACACTCTTTGATCCCCCTTGTTGAACTAGCCCGGTCTGCCACTTCTTCGGCACTGTCCCAGACTTCCACGCAATGTTAAAAAGGCGTGTCATCCGCGACATCCCCTCCACACCCAGCTTTCAGCATTTCCGGACGGATCTCAGATTTGCCACCGTGTAATTGTTTGACTACCTCAGTGACTTCAGCCAGACGATGATCCCCCATCAGCCTCCAACTCTGCCTCTACCATAGAGGGCGTGTTAGTTGGGTTCAGGAGTTCCTCAAATTGTTCTTTCCACCGCGATATTACCGCCTCAGTTGAGGTCAACAGCGTCCCATCCTTACTGTACACAGCTTGGATGGT
>JAODUG010090934.1:0-11973 GCA_027564795.1 Aphredoderus sayanus | reverse complement strand
CAACCTCTTCACCCACAGCTCCTGACCTGGGGGATTAGAGAAGAGGTGGGCCTATGGAGTAGAGGAATGCAAACCACACAAACAGCAGGCACTCCTGTAGTTTAAAGCCAAAACCACATTTCTGTAACACTGTATTAACCTCAAGTGCAAGACACAAAATGAGTAGTATCCCTTTGAAATCTAAAGTGCTCTCAAAATTCTCCTAAGTGGTGCATGTGAGTAAATGTTGTGATCCACAGTTGTTACAGTATAATGACTTACATTACTAGCCAGGTCTCTCTTAGCTTTGGCTGTTAGTATGGAAAGAGCGTCCATACGCAGTTCAAATCCCTTTTCCCTCTGCTGGTCCCAGCTGCTCTTGTACACTTTCTATTAAGTAAATATATTATGTCAGAAAACAATCACTTACAGAAATCTCTATTTTACATACAAACAAACCGTTTTAGAACATGTAGTTATGATGAAATTTAAGGCATGCAGAAATATGAATTGGCTGGAATTCATATTTGAAGTTTGCTTCCATAACTCTCTTACCCCGCTAAGAAGCTCTGCATTGGCTTTGGCCTGTTTGAATAGAGGCTCATCATTCATCATGGTGTACTGGTGCATAAGCTGATCTGTGTCCGCCTTGTATGTCAGCTGAAAGCGAGCACACACACACGCATGACAATTCATTATACATGCTTAATCCCAGTGTTCACTATAGATCAAAATGTAAAATGGCCTTACATTGCTCTGCATTTCTTGGCTTTTTTGGGCGTGTTTGATATTGAGGTCATCTGTCACAGAAGTGAATTTTAGGCTGCCAGCCTTCTGCCGGTACTTTGTCTGAGCGATGAAGAGACAGTGGTGAGTACTGTATGCTCTAAATGTGCTCGGTCTGCTTTACACAAATCACTTGCAAGGTATCGAGCACAATACAAAAAATGCTCTGATGGAATCCATATCAAATATACAATACAGTGTACTGTGCCATATTGAATACACACATTACAAACACATCATTGCGTATATAAGGTTGTACTGACATCACTAAGCAGATCTCCAGCTTTCTTGGCCTGGGTTATGTTCAGACATCCTTCAGCCTCCCAGCCCACTCCTTTCATCCAGTTAAGGTCCGAACGGTACTGGTTCTGTAGGGAAAATAATAAAGAATGCCTTCAGAAATAAGAAATAAAATAAATGCACACACTGCAATTGCATTTAGCTCTGGCATCATTCGAGGAGTCTACCTTTATAACAAATGGTTTGTATATTGGCATCATGTGCAATTTGCCAGACACAAAACTGGAGATAATAAGATATTAGAAGTAGTAGTAGTTCCACCCACCTCACTCTGCAGTGCATATGCCTTTTTGGCCTGCTGAATCTTGATGTCATCGGCATTGACTGTGTATTCGTGGAGCTTCTTGCGGTACTCCAGGTCACTGGCCAGTGTCTGGGCCTTCTTTGCATGGCTCATGTTGACCATGTCTGTTGTTAGGCTGTACTGGCCCTGGCTCTCCTTGGAACCCTTCTTGTACTCAATCTGTCATGGCAACAGAGGGACTTTGGTGAGCGGTGAGTAGAATGGTGTGAGTATGAACCACATGCTTTCACAAACCACTTTATTTTATATTCAAACTTTGGATTGACGCCTTCAACAAAGTGAAGGGATTATATGTATAATGCTCTACTTCCAATGCACTGAAACATTTGTAACACATTTGTATTATGTACTGCAATGCATCATATAGATAGTCATATCACAATAAACCTCAACAGCATTGTATTGAATCGGTATATGTTTTAATCAGATCCTACCTAGTGTCCGGTCATAATAAATATATAGATATTAATATTTAGCCTGCTGATTTATAATTAATTGCATTATTACACCCATTGAATACTGAGTAGCAATACAAACAACTGTGCACAGTATACACTCCAGTGCATACTCCAGTAAAGTTAATACTCCATTATATCAAGAATGCTCCAGTGTCCTTACATCGCTGTTCATCTTGGCCACCTGAAGAGAATGCAGGGTCTTGGAGTCGCTGACATTTACCCCTATCGCCTTATCTTTATCCTTCATGAAGTTCTCCTTGTATTTAATCTGAAACGCACACATCCAGCACGAGGTCCAATCCCGTTATGTTTGTGTCTGCATTGCTCCTGCGTCATCCACCGCTGAAGAAAAGCAGTGCACTGTGGGTACTTACATCACTGGCCAGGTCTCTGGAGGCTTTGGCAGCTCTGAAGGTCATGGTGTCTATGCCAATGTCACAGGCTTTGGACTTGGTCTTCTCCCACTCTTCTTTATATTTAATCTGGAGAGATAAGGAGGATGTATGATACCTTAACAAGTGGAATAAATATTGTTGTTAACACAGGTATAATTCAGCCTCAAATCAAGGCGCGCCCCTTTAAAGGTGATCTTTACAATATTTTAAACATTATTATAGTATCAAACAACTATTTTCTAAATAAAGATATGGTATGTTTTCATATCTGGGCCAAGTGTGTGTGCATGTTAGTGTGTACTTGTGTGTGTGCCCCATGAAGCATTTGTTTTGGTTTGTGATGCTGGTGCGTTTAGTGTGACATCTAGTGATAGAAAGTCATATAGATTCACTTATCCAACAAAATATAGCATTAGATACATTTTTGGTTGTTTTGTTGATAAAATACCAGTGCCACTTCAGTTAAGACAAGCTGGTGTCTAAAAGAGCATGCATGAGTCTCTCTCTCTCTCTCTCTCTCTCTCTCTCTCTCTCTCTCTCACACAATTCAAAGTTACTGGTGTGCTTTAACGTACATCACTGCACAAGGCTGCATTGGCCTTGGCATTCTGGATTTGGGGCAGATCCTGGGACAATGTATACTGGTGCTTGGTCTTCTCATAGTCTGCCTTGTAATTTAGCTAGTGGACACAAACATTGCACATGTGCACACACTAGTTAGCCAGTATGGTGACTAGAAGTAGGGGTTAAAATGGGTGATTATATATATATATATATTATGATTATTTTCTTCTGATAACCTTTCTAGTCAATACTTACATTGCTGACAAGCTGGGTATTTTTTTTGGCTTGGACAATCTCAGGTGTGTCTGTCACTGCACTGTATTTGACCTGGTCAATGTGCTGCCTGTAGTTCTTCTGTTAATGGAAAGAACACAAAGTAAAAGATACAATGTTCTAGCTTTAATGCTATTCATATCTTTTTAAAGAGGAAATTAGGAGCTTGTGTCAGTGTTTTATAATACTCACATCCTTTAGCGGGTCTAGTTTCCTCTGGCTTTGGTAGCCGGGGGTGAGTGTCGCTGGGTAATTGTATTCTCCCTGCTCCATCTTCTCGTGCTCATATCCTTGTTTGTAAGAAATCTGGAATATATAAGAAAAAGAGCTAGGCGACTAGTATAAAAAATTCATAGCGTGTTTCATTTGATTGTCTTTCATAAATAATTACGCTCAAGCATGCCTTTAATGGGAAAACATAATTAAAACATAGCCTATATAAATGTCAGGAGTGTGTATGTATGTGTGTGCGTGAGTGGGGGTATATTTAGCAGCCATTCACTTACATCACTTGCAAGCCTCCTGGCTTTCATGGCGTGTTCAGTCTTCTTGTCTAGCCCTGAATCCTCATAGTGACCTTTCATGTTGTTTGTGTACTTTTCTTTATACTTGTTCTATGAGCAGGAACAACAATGTGGGATACTCAGTAAAATGAGTGGAAACAGGGTGGCTTTCTGTACTTGTTATTCTCGACTTTCAAGTGTATGGTGCCATTCTTACATCACTGGTGAACTTGGCAACCTTGGCTGCATTCCTGAACTGTGGCGTCTCACAGAAATTGATGCTGTGACCTTTTGAGTTCTCCAAGTCCTTCCTATATTCCACCTGTGAGAGAGAAAAGAATGGAAAGAGCAGACTATTGACACCACAAGAAATTTAGAGTATGTGTTTTCACTACAAATTCAATGCTTGGCCTTATTTGAAACACAGTTTTTTTTCTTTTTACTACAAGAACACATAATGGGCAGATAGCAGACCTTGGGTAGACATTCGCTGAATTTGACCCAAAAAAATTATTCGTTTACAATCACTGACTTCACTTTTAATGTTGTTTTTGTTTTATTTCTAACACAAATGCTGTCTTCACAGGCTAAACTTAAGTCCAACCTAAATCCAAGAGTAGATTTATTTTTCAACCAATCTAACAGGGGGCAACAATACTTATTTTGCTCTCTATTGTCTTCAGTGTATAGCAACAACAAAGAAATGTGTCTTTTGGTTCTAATACTTTTGGAGGGGTCTGTATGACACTCACACACAAGATACTACATAAGGCTACATAAAGGTGGAATAACCAGAAATAAAACTAAAATATCTAAGACTAAGACAGCCTCACCTCACTGACAAGCTTGTTGATTTTGCGAGCATTCATCAGGGTCAAGTTATCCTCTGATGTCAGGCTATGGAAGTGTGATGTGCCCTTCATCTTATGTAGGTCCTTCTTGTATTTCAGCTGGAGGGGGACAAAAAAGGAAATACCCACAGCGATGATTTAAGTGGTTATTGGAAAACAAATCCCCACCACATGTAATGGTGTAATAGGTGGGCAGAATGCTGAAGTATGTGAGCAGATATGAGGGCATATGTACTGTATAACCATAACACAGGGTCTAAATTAGCCTTAGTGGAGCGTTAGTGTAGTGACAACATCAGATTCTTGTTTGCGGTGTCTTCCCTGGCATCCCATTCTGCCCAGTGGTGACAGCAAGTGATAGATGAAAGTAGGACACTTTTGCACCCCACACACTGTAATGTTTACACAAATCATCTATACCTTTTATTTTACACTGTACTGGTTGAACAGTGGCCCCTATCTGAAATTGTGCTAACTAACTTGCTAACTACCTAATGGTCAAGTAGATTATGCTGAATTAGGTTGAATTCATATAAACCTTTAAAACTATACAGAATATATGCTGCTTGTTTGTACTTTGTTTGCATTATAATAGTCTCAGAACATTCCATTCCAGCTCATTGTTTATTTAGTTGGGGGGGTTAATGTGAGCATAGAGGTGCGGTAGGAGAGTTGTGAGAAATGTTTGAATTGTATAATTTATTCTATTTTTCATTTATTTCTTTAACAACTGTATCTCTTTCTTTAAATTATTGGTATCACTTTACAATAATGGTGCAGAAATCCAAATGAATTAATGCTTTAACTAATCAACAATCATAACGTTATACATAAGTCATAAGGAACTACAGTAAGTTATGTTTAACACGTAACTTAGTTCCAAATTATTGAAAGCTTTTTTCCCCAAATGAAGATCGGTGATACTCACATCACTGGCATGGTCCTGAGCTTTCTTGGCCAGCTGGTAGCCAGGTGTAATCATGGCAGGAAAGCTCCCTTTACCTCTCTGCTGCTCATACTGTTCTGTATAGGCAAGCTGTAAACCAATGGGCTAAGCTTTGACACAGGACCAATAATAAACACCTGGATACAATTTACGATAAATCTTACTTGATTAAAAATGTTCTGAGATGTGTTATTTGTAATAACACGGAACAACTGTTACATTTGTTTTATGGTCACGCAAATAATGGACATATATAATTTTGTGACCTTCTACCTAAAATAAATGTGTATCATTAGAAATGATCATTGCAGTGCGTTTTTACCTGACTGAAGTTTTCTGCATTCTCTTTAGCATGAGCAGCATCTAGCACTCCGGCCTCAGAGCTCCCTTTGCCCTTCAGCTCCTGATCATACATCTGCCGATACTTCACCTGATAGGATAGACAGCAGCCCACCAATCACAACGCAGGTCTCTCGATAATAGCCTATATTGTACATGTGTTTTTATTACTACGGTACTCACATCACTAGCTAGCTCAGTGGCCTTTTTTGACACCTTGTATCCTGGGGTGAGATGTGCCGGGAAACTTCCTTTGCCTTTCTGCTGTTCATACTCCTCTGTGTACGAATACTAGGAGAGGAAAAACATCACTGATGATTTTCTATTAATCATTTTGTCATTTTTCATTTAGTAAATATATTTTCCTGCACTGAGGAATTTCTTTTCAATTATAAAATGATACATGTATGTATAATAATAATCTCTCAAAAATAATGGTTATTGGCTATTGGTTATCAGAGAAATGATGGAACTGGCTGTTCAGCAGCCCAACATGGCTGTTCATTAGTGTTATCTGCTGAACAAACAGTAGGCCTACATCAAGTGTTCATCGAGAGTGAGCATCTTACGTCGCTTGAGATTTGTCCTTGACTCTTGGCCAGTAACACCTCTGGGGGGTCAGCGAACACGGTGTACTTTGACACCCTCTCCTCGTGTCCTTTTTTATACTCCACCTGCAGGTACAGACACTGATCAAACTTGATCTGTTCATCTGGTTCGTGACGTCAACATACTGCCTAGTGTTCCAGAGTGAGGCACTGAGGACACACAGTATATGAAAAGACAGTTTTTGTATATGGGACAGAAAGGTCTGAAATAAGGTACAGTCCATTTTGTTATTGAGAACCCACATTTAGCTCACTATGCACGCTTAAAACACAACTGCAGGAAAGCCCATGCATGGCAAAAGTGGGAGGTGGAGAATGGTTTGAGCTCATGAGCTCTTTTGACAGAGGAATAGAAAGAAATGCCAGTTTCAAATAATTCCGTTTAAGAGTGTGCCCTTAATTATCTCTCAGTCAGGTACATATTATATTGACATAACATTGTGACACATTATATTTCTTACTTTACTCTGGATCTGTGGAGAAGTACAGTATACTTACATTACTGGCCAAAGTGTTGGCTTTCTTCACAGCCTGGTATCCTGGTGTGATCATGGCAGGAAAGCTACCTTTCCCTTTTGACTGCTCGTATTCCTCTGTGTAATTCACCTGCAAAGAAAACAGAGAAACATATCCTGTACATTAATACTATTAGGAATGAAAACTTAAAATAACATAAACAAACATAAAAATATGATCTGAAATATACCTCAACTACTTTATTCAGATCAGTATATCAGCTTTCAACATCATTTGTATATTGTGTATGTATAATATTTCAGTCTTATGAATACGATTGTATACATCTTTGGACACATACAGAACAACTAGAATGGATATTAGGACATCCCATTGAGAGAATGGTCCTGGTAGTACTTACATCACTGATAGTCTTCTGGGCCTGAGACACCCTCACTATCTCTTGATTTGACGCCATACCTGAGTACCAGCTCTGTTGTTCTGAATATGCAGACTGACTCTGGTAGGCCTGTTTGATTTGAGGAAGGCACATATAGGCAACTCAAATACAGTTATAAATAATCTCCTTCACAGCAATTCATTCAGCGAATAATCTTGTTCCTTGAGAGAGGGAGTCAATTGATGCAATTTAGTGCAATAAATGCAATCAATACTGTTACACATTTCACCATTGTAAACATTTTGTCAATTTTAAATAAATATATTTGAAAACATATTGGCAATATGATAAGTGGAGTCTCTTATCATATATTTATATTAGAATCATTTGAAAGCATGCTATACAAAGCCACTACATGCAACATATATGGTTTGTTTAAGCAAGCACAGCAATTCAGTACCACTGAGGTGAACTTTGAGGTGAACACTAGTGTGTGAACTTTTGTGAGTTTCAACCCAAAACGACAGTGTTATATTTACGAGGGCAATTCAAAGAGTGTGTATGTTTCACATATAGGAATTCCACTTCAAAGAAGCTGCAACTTCTTTCTTTTTATAAAGATTTATCTTTATAAAGATTTGTGGTGGAAGTTTACTTTGACTGGCCGGGCGTGGCCAGTTGCTCACCTGGCTGGCCATCTGATTGGCTAGGCAAGCCTTCTCCAGCTCCAAGGACCTCATGTCACAGTGGAAGGTAGACATAAAGCGTTCGCCATCTTCGCGATATTTCAACTACAGGTGCACATATAGACCACAAGCATTAAGCCAAGGCCGGCACGCATCTAAACTACAGTATAGCACAGACCAATACAAAACACACACACACACACACACACACATACATAGACTGCACAACAAATTAGGATTAGCTGTTTTTAGCCCTCCTGCTGTCCTCCGGGTCAAAATGACCCAACGCACTACCTTGTTGCACCAGCAGAAGGTGCCAACCGCAGTACGGATATACTGTATGACGTGCTGCGTATGGTGCAATCTGCTGGCGCCATCTGCTGGTGCATTTCAAACCCGAAGACAGTGGGAGGGTTAAGATCCATCCAAGTGAGAGCTATGATCATTTGTTTATTCTAGTGTAGTGTACTGTATGTATTGTGTAAGAAATAAATATATGGCATTGTGTACGTTTTTCTTATGCAGGTCCCCACAGAAATAAATAAACAAATAAGTGTTAAATGTAAAAGAATTCCACCCGATTCAACTGTGAAAAAGTTCACATAATCACTTGAAAACAAAATGTGTTTTTTTGTGTAAATAGATTGTCTCGGACATGGCAGAATCTAAGGCAGTTCTGGAAATATTCCATGTTGAGTGAGGGGCCACTTGAGAGTAGCCTCATAAGACAAATGTGAGGAAAACATTGTTGAGCCAATTCTACCGCAGTGAAACAGATGACCTTGTGTCTATCAATATGTAGGCCTACAATGTCTATCAATGTCTGAATAAGTAGCATAGAATTAATGGATCACACCAGAGCTAAATCATCACAACCAAAATGCTGATCAACTTTGAACCAGATAACCTCAGGTCACGATTATGCATAGAGATATAATTAGTATGCTGTTATTAATAACTCTGCGGCGTCTGAGATTCTGATGGCAGAGCTTCAAAAAAACAGGGCGCATAATGAAAAGTACGATTCAAGGGAAGCTTCAGGCTTGCTCATAACTTATCCTGTAGTGCCATTCGTAGAAGTACAGGGTCACAGAATAAGAAGTCATTGTGAATAAAACATGTTTTGCCTACCATTACAGTATATTGTATAGGCAAGATTGTTCTAAATGAAAACACTGACAAAGCCTTTTTGTGTCAGGTAAATAATAGGAGCTTACAGCACAGTAAGATACTGTACTGAACAACATGCACTCTGATGCTTTAATAATTATGTTATTACTGCGCATGTACTGGAGCATACCACCATTTGTTACTAATATAGTTCAGCTGAAATGCCCCTCAAACTACAACAAATATAATGACAAATAACATGACCCTTATTATACAAAATACAGTTCACTATTGGTAATTACTGGCAAAAACATTATTACAATGCAACAATCAGGAAGAAGTAACTTATTATAAAGGTTGTCAGGTACAGGGTACTTTTTAGTATGCCAGTCTAGCAGCAGTTGTTGAGCTCACTATCCTAAATTGCTAATACAAGCAAGGAGCAAAGCAATGGCTTCAAAAATAAGCATAGACTCACACACAGAAAGACAAGAACAGGTGGGAGAGTGGAAGAGAGTAAGGGAGGTGAGGCTGTTTTGCCGAGGTGTAATTTTAGCCCCCTGAAGTATAACGTGGGCTTGCGAAGGGGCGTCTAGTCTCTGACCCAGAAATAACCTGTGTCACACTCTCCATTCCATAGCTCTGCAGTCATCATGGACCAAGGGTGTCCACAAGCAAGCTATAGGGTTCTACAGTATCATTCGTCATCATCTACGTTCAATAAGGCTTTACAGGGAGCAACTTCACCCAGCCACATTCTCCAAATTGCCTTACCTCACTGCTGGCTTTGGTTTGCTTCCTTGCATTGATGTTGATTGGTGTTTCATAGACACTTGTGAAGGTATTATTCCTCGGATTATGTCTGGAGAATTTAAAAATAAATAATTATTTGGACATGAACATTGAAATAAATGTTATATCCTTTATGTTCTCCATGAACCCTTCTTCCTGTTAAAAACAACTGTTGGTGGAGAAAATATATATTTGAATCAAATGTGTTCTGGTCTACAGTATAACAAATAATGAGAAATACAAAAACAGCGTGTTTGCATTTGTATGTGTTTCATGCTGGTCCCATGCCTATTAAAACAATTATAACGCAGTACTCACACAGAGCAATATGGCCTCTTCTTGTGGCTGACAAAGTTATTGGCAGTCAGCATCATCTTACAGACGTCGCAGTGGAAACATGCTTTATGCCAGTTCTAGGGGAAAATATTTCAAATTTTCTCAAAGAGGCCGAACATTTATTGAATTCAATTTAACTCAAATCCTATAAGGTAAATAGACTGGTCAGTCGAAAACAGCCAAAAATATTTACAGTATGTGAAGTTATCACAAACATGTCTGATGAATGATATGATTCTGGATATTCTGGGGCTTATTCTGTTGCTTTAAACTAAGCCAAAACTGAATAAGTGATTAATTAATTTTTATAATAATTAGCATAATGTATTGTATATAACTTATATGGGTTTTACCCTATTTGTGTCCATTTTAATTTTAAAACACAAATTGGCATTACTTGTCTTACCTGGTCAATGCAGTTTATCTTTTCAGCAGGGTAGACAACAAACCCACACCTGGCACAGGACTGCATGATGAATGCCTGTCCTTCTCCTAAAAAATCACTTTCAGGATAGGAGATTTGATATAAGCAGTGAAAAGTCAACCCTGGTCAAGGCAAGCAAATGATCAGTAAAGGCTGGATGACAGCCTTATATCTGGATGAAAAGTATAGCAAAGGTGGTGGCAGATACTCCCAGAAAGTGGAACTGGTGCCTCTGTGGTGGTGATAAACTTAGCTCTGAACTGGGAAAGACTAAAGCTGCCTCTTACAGTACATGACACCATGTCAAATGGGACCAATCCCCTTTCTCATTCCATGACAGATAACATGTCAGTCACCCAAATCACTTATATTTAAACAAGAAACCAGGTTGAGGTTAATAGACACATACAAATGTACAGAAAATTACAAAACAATGATGTGTGTGTGTTTGGAGCCAACTTTGGAGCAATTACTCAGTGTTGCTCTTTAAATAGAAGAAATAGTCATTGCAACACACATGCTGTGTTGCAATGACTGCTTGTGACATGTATGATGTATGACAATAATACAAAAGAATTAAGATATGTATTAGACATATAGAATTTTCAAAGTGCAAGCCTTTTGGTAGGAATAATATATAAATAAATGCAAGACAATGTTATCATGAAAACAGATAAAAGTGGCACTTATTGTAATTTTTTTATTTATTTAATTTAATAATGCTAATGTGTTAAACACATGTTTTCTGCCAAGAGCACACCAAGATAATATAATTTAGCATCCAAACAATGCCTTTAGTTACATGGTAGCCTGGGTAGTCTCACCATGAGACATCTGGGGACAGGTGAGACAATTTGGCTCAGGTGTGGGTGAGTAAGCAGACTGACAAATCTAAACCAATCCAACACTTTATGAAGATGGAGATTGAAAGAGAAGCAGCTCAACTTCTACAGGTGCACCAGTGAGAGGATCCTGGCTGGCAACCTCACCGCCTGGTAAGTAGGGCTCTGCCCTCGATTGCAGGGCTTTGCAGAGAGCTGTGACAACTGCACAGCACATTACTGGGACGGATTGCCCTGCCATCCATGCAAGCCCTGTACACCCAGAGGTATAGGAAGAAGATCAGAGCCACCCCAGTCACAAACTGTTCACCCTGCTACAGTGTGGCAAAACCGGTATACAGGAGATTGCCATCAGAACCAGCAGTAACAGAGGTTTTCTGTCCGCAAGCCTCTAACATACAATGTATACTACATAACATACTAACAAGTCATTTATTTATTCCTTTTTTCAATTTCATATGTTTATTATATTACATTTATAAATTTTACTGAAATTGATTTTCACTTTTTACCACTGTGTATTTTGCTGTTGATTGTATATTGTGTTTGCAATCACATGGCTGCAAGCATGTCATTATCTATGCGACATCTTACTGTACCCGTATGGTGACAATAAAGATA
>JAODUG010090923.1:0-11973 GCA_027564795.1 Aphredoderus sayanus | reverse complement strand
AGAGAAGACATGAACCGCTACAGACTGCTGGATGTTGCTCTGAAGCCTCACATCCACCTACACAGAACAGGTTTGGAGAACATTTTTTAAGCGATTTTAGAGTGATGGCCAGCCAATAGCCCCTTGATAACCATCCTGATCTAGCAGGCCAGTTTGACCTCGCCTTGAGCATCAGATTACTGTACGGTCTCTGGTCATATGAAATCCACTGTTCGAATGAACAGTGGCAAATATTCGTCTCCCTTTAACTTAAATTCTCTGCAAGCGAAGGACGATTAAGTGTACAGCCGCACCAAGCGTGAAACTCCGGTTTTTAGAAATTACTTAATCCAATGCAAGTTCCAAAGTCTGCAGTTCCTCAAATGACCACTTGGGCAGCAAAAACTGGGAGTCAGTCAATTCCCATTTAGCTTAACGGTGTGGTTCTGGAAGCAGGGCCCGGGTGGGGCCACTTTTCAGCCCGGGAGTTTCAGGCCCAAGACCAGCTCACTTTTTCAGTTCCACTCTTAATATCCTGTAGTTTTAATTAATACCATGGATCAACAAATAATGTAAAGGTTAAATAATAATTCACTTACGATGAGAAATTAAAACAATATTCCACTATTTTACAAGAAAGTAGAAATAAAGCATAACCCAAAAGCTACTGTACAAAGAAATAATTAAGGTAATTTTACTGCATACACAGATCAAGCTTTAGTTTTGTTATCAATATATGCAAAGTCTATTAGCCATATTGGGTGATACAAAAAGGCTAATATTTAAGTAAAATGTAATATTTTGGTTGCGAATAGGTTGACAATGCTGCAATGCACGATATTAGCCGAATAATGAAGTTGCTAATCATTAGGCCTATATCTCTCTTTACCAGTTGCCACTTGTGTTTGTCCTCTTGAAAGTAAATCGGTAATCTTGGCACATTTGACAGCATCCTTCTCTAATCCTTTATTTTTTTTTAAACCTGTTTTCTGGCAGCGTTACCGCTAGAAGAAATTGGTGCCGGTCAATGTTTCCGGGAACGTTTCAGTTTACCGGACAATTGAAAGAAATTCCGGTCAAATACTAGTTGTGTTCATTATTGAGCTTAAAAGCAATTTGTAAGCTATACAAAAAACGACAAGTTAAGAGTGAAGGTTATTGTAGGCTCTACATCTGCTACGTGTCTTTTGGGGTGTCGCGCCGCGGCAGTTTATAAGAGGCAGTCGACGGAGGCTTTTGGATAAACACACAATGTCAACTATGGACTGACAAGATTATTTTACTTCACGACATTTAACCATACCCATGATGATCCATGAATATATTGAATGATAATGTGCACGCTATAGAAAAATACGTGCCTGAACAGTTTTAAAGCAGTAACAAGGTTAAAGCATGTTAAACATATGAGTGATTGGGCCATTTCCAGCGCGAGAAAAAACATTAAATAAACCTCAGTAAAGCTTATAATAATAATAATAATAAAGCACAAATGTATGCTTTTGTTTGCACAAACGTGCACAGATGATGCACAAACGAATGTGATAAGTTAAAATGTATTTGAACATTACTGTGGTGAGGACACATCTACCACGGTTTGTGCACAAACTTATTTGGCGAGCACAAGCTTTTACAAATGAATCAATACACATTAATTCAGATATGTATTATATAGGGTGCCAAATTACGAAGGTTACAAACTCGAGTAGAGTCAAGTTTGTAGGTCTAACTCGTGTTTATGTAGGGCAGGGCTACGTTTACCGGTTATTAAAAGCAATATTTCTGGTATTTGCGTTAACTAACTGCAAGTAACGTTAACATTACTTCGCCTATGTAATTTCTGTTAAAACGCAAATTATGTTTATTCTGAGAAGTGGACCTATTGCCGTCAAAACTACCTGCAGGTCTATTTATATAACGACGTGTACTGCCTTGTCCAGTAGACATCATAGCAGTTTGTGTCCATACTGTAGGCCTACCTAGATTTTTTTGTCCATATTGTCTTTTGTCCTTCTTTGTTTCATAAAATACAGTAGGTCTGTTTTGCCGGCCGTGTCTGAGCTCTGTGGGTCTCTATAGCTCAACCTGACCTCACAGAAACACGTGCTAGCTCTACTGTTGTTAACGGAAACGCTGGATCAGTGTGTCAAAACGTGCGAGTTAATCTTAGTTACACACCCTCAACCAACAGCAAAGAAGTGTGTGTGTGTGGTTGTCTTGGCCAGCCGGGGCAGAATGCAGGATACTCTAGTTGTTGCAACTTCTGACTTACAGAACTATATATTTGACCAGCGGGGGTTTGTACGATGTTTCCATCGATGACTACAGACCAGCGGGGGTTTGTACGATGTTTCCATCGATGACTACAGACCAGAGGGGGTTTGTACGATGTTTCCATCGATGACTACAGACCAGCGGGGGCTTGTACGATGTTTCCATCGATGACTACAGACCAGCGGGGGCTTGTACGATGTTTCCATCGATGACTACAGACCTGCCGTGCATGTGTTCCTCCCATCGCAAAACGACACCCGCTCTTGTCATTGTTGTCATGCCAACAACTACTTACATGGACTACAAACCAGGGGGCGTAGCCGTGGGAACCGGGACCACTCTACTGTCCTGCCTGACTTCACAACTATTTTGTTGTAGTAGTAGTAGTAGTAATAGTAATAATACCATCATTATTATAGATGTAAGGTTTGATAACATTTGTGAATATTTAGCTGGTGCAACATGTCATCACAGTTCCCACAGGAAAGTGATATTATTTGTAATGTTTGTGTGTGTTTTCTGCTGCTCTCCAGATGTCAAACAGCTGTTGGTCTGTAAACAGGAGTGGAGCCCCAGTCTGGACCAGGAGGAACCAGAACTCCCCCACATTAAAGTGGAACAGGAGGACATGTGGACCAGTCAGGAGAGAGAGCAGCTTCAGGGCCTGAATGAGACTGTAGTGATAAAGAGTGAACTACATTCTTTGAGGTGCTCAGTAAAGGAGCAGCTTGCTGCAGCTGGAAACGAGATGTTAGTTGTCCTGGAGCAATCCCAGAAGCCGTGTGCAGTAGAAGAGCTCACAGTGTTCGTCAAAGAGAGACTGGCAGCGGCTGCTGACCAGGTCTGTGTTGGAGTAGAGAGAGTGATAAGGGAGAACAGAGAAGACATGACCCGCTACAGACTGCTGGATGTTGCTCTGAAGCCTCACATCCATCTACACAGAACAGGTTTGGACATATCTGACCATTGTAGATTAATTTGTGTAAAATAAATAAACCTTTGTACTGCTGAGAGGCTTTGGTTCTTTCTAGAGGCCTTTTGTTCCTTGCCCTGGTGAACCACTTTGACCGTGCCCTCAGTAAGGCGGCAGTGGACCAAATATCATATTCCTGTATCTTTAGGCAAACAGTTCAGTTGTACATTGAAGCAAAATGAAATGTCACAAGCAATTGGCAAAAACACGAATCACAACAAAACAGCCCTGTTGTAAATCATGGAAAATATTCAACTTGCTTCCGCCTTTCCGATGCACGCTCTTTCTGACCTTCTCTACAGAAGGTATTTTAAAAAAAAATCCAAAATATGTCCAAATAACTGAAATAATTTTATTTTTTAAAACCTGAGGGCGGTTGCATAAAGCATCTTAAGTTACCTTCTAAAGTATGATACTTAAGGCTTTATATTTCCTTTGCTGAGTAATTTACTTAAACGTTATAACCCGATTACTTCCTGGTTGTGTTCTCCTGTGCATGTTCTAACTTTGTATATGGAAGGGTTACTATTCTATAAACTTTTATCCAATGTAACATGTGTTGTCATGCAAGTGATATTGTTTTGTGCGGTGGTATTTTCTGCTTCTCTACAGATGCCCAACCAATTGTACCGGTAGTCTGTAAACAGGAGTGGAGCCCCAGTCTAGACCAGGAGGAACCAGATCTCCCCCACATTAAAGTGGAACAGGAGGAAGTGTGGACCAGTCAGGAGAGAGAGCAGCTTCAGGGCCTGAATGAGACTGACATCAAGATCACTAATCCTGTCTCCATCAAGAATGAGAGTGATTATAGAGAGAAACCTTCACCACAGTCAGTGTCTTCAGACCAGAGTGAACCTGGGAGTGAAGATGGGAGTGAAGACAGTGATGATGATGATGATGATTGGAAGCCACCAGATGTAAACACTCTGTCATCAGAGAAGACACAGAGAAAGAAAGGTTTGTTGTTCTTCAATCTGTGTGTAACCGCGATTTGAAAGTATAGTCGGACTTTCTGGAGAAAGCTTATTTCTCCAGAAACATGATTGTTTCTATGATACAAGAAAGTAACTGGTTATAGTGCTTTTGCGTTACAGAAATGAAAACTCCTTTGTGATTCCTTGCAGGTACAATTGGAAGAAAAATATGTAAAAACATTAAACATGTTAATACATTTTTTTTAAATACGTGCAATTTCATGTATAAAAACCTTCTGTGTTTATAGTTTATGCTTTTAATGTATTTTTATTTTAATGGATTACTTATTTGAAAAACAATCTAAATAACTGATTCCTTAAACTGCCAAACTAACTGCGAAACTCGTTACGTTAATCGTTACAATGAAAATACTACTGTAACACAGTACTACCAACACTTCTCAAAATCGTCTCCTGGAAAGCCCCGGAGTGTCAATAACTAAATGTTCCACAAATGGAACACAACTGGTTATGTTGCAAACTCCCTGGACCTGCCTACAGTACACCAGTGTAAGGGTTTGTAACCGTGGACATGTTTTTTGTGTATGTGCTGATTGCTTAGTGTATTGCTAAAACTATGGGTGATGCCAGCGGTCATATGAAAACCTGCATTAACAGTGATTAGTGGTGGTAAAAAGAAATGTATTTGACAGTCCTTATACTGTACTGTATATACACACACACACATGCATTATATATATATATTAATAACACTTGACCTTTGCAGGTTCTCCATCAGTCACTGCTGGACAGGACAGAACGCTCCACTCATCTGCTGTCACCCAGCCAATCACAGCCTCTGGATGCAAAGCCAAAAGAGCCAAATCTCACTGCTGCCAACAGTGTGGGAAGAGCTTCACTAGGTTGTCACATCTCCAGATACACAAGCGTGTCCACACTGGAGAGAAGCCTTACCACTGCCAACAGTGTGGGAAGAGCTTCAGTAGGTTGGAAAATCTCCAGGTACACCAGCGTGTCCACACTGGAGAGAAGCCTTACCACTGCCAACAGTGTGGGAAGAGCTTCAGTAGGTTGTCAAGCCTCCAGAGACACCAGCGTGTCCACACTGGAGAGAAGCCTTACCACTGCCAACAGTGTGGGAAGAGCTTCAGCATGTTGTCAAGACTCCAGATACACCACCGTGTTCACACTGGAGAGAAGCCTTACCACTGCCAACAGTGTGGGAAGAGCTTCAGTAGGTTGTCAGCCCTCCAGAGACACCAGCGTGTCCACATTAGAGAGAAGCCTTACCACTGCCAACAGTGCAAGAAGAGCTTCAGCATGTTGTCGACCCTCCAGATACACCAGCAGGTCCACACAGTTGAGAAGCCTTACCACTGCCAACAGTGTGGGAAGAGCTTCATTGTGTTGTCAAGATTCAGGATCCACCAACGTGTCCACACTGGAGAAAAGCCTTACCACTGCCAACAGTGTGGTAAGAGCTTCAAAGCGTTGTCAAGTCTCAAGATTCACCAGCGTGTCCACACTGGAGAGAAGCCTTACCACTGCCAACAATGTGGGAAGAGCTTCAGACACTTGGTATCACTCAAGGTCCACCAGCGTGTCCACACTGGAGAGAAACCTTACCTTTGCAAAAAGTGTGGGAAGAGCTTCAGTCAGTCCTCGTGCCTGAAGATCCACAAGTGCATCAACGCTGTTGAGAAGCCTTACCACTGCCAACAGTGTGGGAAGAGCTTCAATAGTTTGCCAGCCCTCCAGAGACACCAGCGTATCCACACTGGAGAGAAGCTTTATCTTTGCCAAGAGTGTGGGAAGAGCTTCACTAGTTTGCCAACCCTCCAGGTACACCAACGTGTCCACACTGGAGAGAAGCCTTACCATTGCAAAAAGTGTGATAAGAGCTTCAGTGAGGTATCAAACTTCAAGAGACACCAGCGTGTCCACACTGGAGAGAAGCCTTACCATTGCAAACAGTGTGGCATTAGATTCATTGAGTGGTCAAACCTCCAGAAACACCTACGTGTCCACACTGGAGAGAAGCCTTACCACTGCCAAAAGTGTGGGAAGAGCTTCAGTAGGTCTTCACATGTCAAGAGACATCAGCGTGTCCACACTGGGGAGGAACCTTTATAATATAGAGTAGTGCCTTTTAACCCTCCTGTTGTCCTTGAGTTTCAAACTCGCACCTTGTTGTGCCAGCAGTGCACATCATATGTGTGTGTAAGCTGTAGAATTAGGTTTAGCGCCTTCTATCTGCCACAAAGAGCTATAGATGTGGGTCAACTTGACCCTGAGGACATCACAAGGTTTAACGGGCCTATTAGACTGCTAGTCTTAATTGCACTGACTCCTAGCTAAAACTACTGGCAGCACTGAGGCAATTGAAAATAACAAGAAAGCCAAACTAAGAAGCAATATAAGGTGAATACATTTCTGACATTGCACTGTGCATGATTCAAATTCTATCACAGTGAAGCTGCACAAAACACAGTAAAACAATTTTATATATACTTTTCTCAAAATATAACACTTAATAATGTATCAATAAATACAGATTAGGCTGTTGCATGTCCTCTTTAACAACATGAAAAGGTAATGGGCACTCCTTTGCTTTGGTGTTACACTTCATCCCACAGCAGGTAGCCCCAACACGTGGTCAAGCTGCATTGCTATTGGGCTTGATAGACTACATACTGTAAGTGCAAAACGTTCAAACTAAAAACCCAAGGAGATTCTTTTTTTTTTTTTTTGTGTGGTATGGTTAATTTCCACACATGTATAAAATCACCAACCTATCACACCACATGGTTGTTTTAAAAGAGCAGGCGCTTTAAAAACATACTTGTCAGGTGGTTCATCCAATCATCATCTGTAGGAACCACCATTGTTTTTGAGTCACTGTCGTCACACCTGAGCCACGCCCGTAGCAACCAGTAGGACGCGGATTGGTCACACGGATGGCTTGCCTCTCCAGACTGATTCTCACGGCGAAGTCGAGCTGAAAATCGTGAGAAAACTACGTGAATAGCCAAAACAGCATCCATCAGACAAGCAGTCTAATAGGTCTGTTAACCCTTGTGATGTCCTCCGAGTCAAAATGACCCAAATCGCTAGCTCTATGTTGCAGGTAGAGGGCGCTAAACCTAATTCTACAGGTTACACAGACATGATGTGCACTGCTGGCACAGCAAGGTGTGTGTGTGTGAAACCAGAGGACAACAATAGCGTTAAAAAGCACACAGAAACACAAAAATTCATAAATAAGTTATTAATAAAGATAGAAATACACACAGCAATGACAATAAAAAATAAAAAAACACACCAAGTCATACACAATCAGATCGCGTATGATCAATCAGTAAGATATTTTCAAAGACGTCACGAGGGTTAACACTCTCAACAACAGTTCCACGCATATGTAGCTTTTAAAACAACTCTCTTTACATATTAATTTCAAGATTAACACATTTAGTGGCATGTAGAATCACAGATATAATATTAGTTGTGGGGTAAGGGGGCTGCCCAGCAAGGGGATTCAAACAAGCAGATTATTTTCTGTTATCCCTCCCGCTGTCCTACGGGTCAAAATGACCCAGTGCACTACCTTTTCTGTGCCACCGGAAGGTGCCAAACACAACATGGACATCCCTGCCATCGGCTGGTAGTGTGTTTGAAGCCCAAGTACTGCGTGAGGGTTAATACCTCTGTTGTCACTGCTGCAGAGTAAACCCAAGGTGATGCTTGCTCAGGCATCTTAGGTGTTGCTGAATCGGTGACTCTCACTAGATTTAGAGAGACTTCCCCTCTCAGTGTCTGCTGTACATAACGCCACATGAATGATGTTTGATGCATGAAGTTCTGAGACCTCTACCTCATTAGTGTGATCTATTATTTGTTTGTGTTTTCTTTTTTTCTTTAAAAAAAATGAATGTATATGATTAGATGCATGCACTGCCTGAATAGTCCTCTAAGGGGCAGTAATGAATCCATCATAGGACCTTCAATTGTACCGGTTTTATCTGTTGTGTTTCCGTGTTTTTTTAATTTATTTTATCTACCAGGGAAGTTGTCAAATGTATTTTATTAATCTTTTTGTAACCAACACAACCACTAAGCTTTATGCAAATGATTATTATCAGACAGTCTCTTGCAGGCCATAGGACATATCTAAACGAAGGCACCAACACTACCCATTAGTTGAATAGGCCTGACTTAGAGTGTCTGCAGGTTTTGATGGAAATATATTGATCAGCCCAACTTGTTACTTCTTGTTTTCCTTACCACTTCCAGAGTGGAGGTTAAACCACATGTCTCCCAAATAAACTACCTGTCTGCTAGACAGAGAAAAACACAACTGAGGTCTCCCACCAAGTAAAAGCTGGAGTCCACGATTTTAAGATAGCACAAGTGTTTTCTGTTAGCGATAGGAGAAAACAAATCTCAGTTAAGTGGCTTGATCAATACACTGGATCTCAACGCCACAACTGCAAAGTTAAACTAAAACTAAACAAAATGTTAAGGTGGTTCAGATGGTCAGGAAACATCTTTTTCATACTGTATTTCCTGTTATAGTCTATCCTCTTGCACTGGAAAGCAAAAACTACACATCCTCTCAACTAGAGGTCGATCTATAGTGTATATTTTTTATATATATAGTTTAGCTAATGTAATAGTTTGGAGCTGAAAAAAGCTGATTAATTGGCCTGTCAAGTATTTTATAACAAGTGATTATTTTTCCAATTATTTGTGGACGTTTTTCTATTCATTTCAATGTACGGAATAATGTACAGCTATAAACAATTGTATCTCACATTTGTCTCAGTGAAGCCTGTAGTATATTGATATTGTGGTGCTGAATGTAACATCATGTTACAGTATAGGCCTATGTACTATCATCAAATGCCCAAAAGATGGCAGGAAAGGTTGCGTAGGATTTTAAGGTTTGCGTTCATGATGACCAATGTTTATTTTAATTTATTGGGAAGGGATTCTTACAGCTTGATTTAAAATGACCACTGAAGGGTAAGGGAAACAATATTGGTTGTTTTTGGAAACCATAAGCAATAGTTTATATTGTGCACTTAATACAGTTGTACATGAAGTTGCGTTGCATAATTCATACGTTGAGAGCCTGGTAGAAACACCGGATTATTCTACAGTGCAACAGACAGCTATGAGGAGACAATCACTGAATTCTACAAATATTGTCTACCCATATTAATGCAGTCAATATAATGTAGACAATGGCAGTCTTTCCATTTACGCATTAGTTGCGACTGCAATAGTACGGCAGACACTGGTAGTTGGGCCTAGTATATACTTGGTAGCATACTGCAGTAGTATTAGACAGTCGTAGTGTTATCATAGTTAGCATATACATGGTGTTGGGGCATTCACACTACCGGCGGCATGACGTCATTACATCCTATTCATGTGTGTTGGTAAAACGCTTGCCTCGGCGGCAGGGGCAAGCTGGCCACGCCCTGGTCACGCCCCTAAAATATGTAACAAATGAATATATATATATTTTTTTTTATAAATGGTTAAACCAGAGAACTTGTTGCAATGGCTTACATCTTTCGATACAAATCGAATTATAGTTAGCCACCCTGATTTTAATTTACTTTGGCCGCGAGAATCAGTCTGGAAAGGCTGGGGATCATTGCGACTGTAGTCCGAATAGCATCTGAACTTTCAAATAACAAAAGCTTAACGTAGATGAAGCTATATCATCAGCTGTATCTCAACTGAAGACATCTTCATTAAAAATAGAACAAACAACAGCACAGAAGAATTTTTAGATGGAAAAGATGTTTTCGCTCTATTCCCACCTGGTTTAGCGAAGGTTTAATTTCCTACGAAGTGGTTGAGGTTACGGTGACAGACAAATGGTTCATCCAATCAACTGACAAGATGTTTATGACAGAAACGCCCCTAAACAAACAGTTCATATAGAAGGCTCCCCAGATTGAGTTGTGAACAACAATCCATCTGGCATGTCAGGTTAAGTATTCCAAGGGGCAGTGTATATAAGCTTGGAAGTGTGCCAACACCAACGGGGCAAACATTATCATTATCATCTGTTTGCAATCTGGGATCAGGTAATCCTACTAATACTTCAAAGCAACATTGTATTGGGGATCACCTGATCCAGAAATAAACTTTTAAAGGATACCAAACCCGGACTGCCTCTGGACTCTAAATGGAACTACACACAGTATCACAATGTAGTCTTATTAATGGTGAAGAACATAATTGACAGTGTGGGGTCACTTAGACAAAAAAAATCCTCTATTTTCACTTTATTATTTTACGCAATTTTTAAAGTTTGATTAGAGTTTGTTCCTTAAATTCACCCTTCTGCTGGGATCAGAATAATTGTGTTTTTTTAGGTCTCTCATTGGCAGAATGTAGATTTTCTATTAAAAAAAACCAATTACGTTACTTTTCCCCCTGTGTTACAAATACAAAAAAATACAAATAGCTTTCCATATATTTTGTTATTGTTATAACTCGTTATTATTGACACCTGAAACTGCCTATATAATGTAGGCACTATCTACATTTGTTTAAGCCCGATTATTATCTGTTGATTTTTAATCCTAATATGTTTATATAATATTGATAAAGAAGGAATGGTATCGAGTCTTTCAGTCGCCACGGCGGAGGCGCTCTTTCTTCTTCTCCTCTCATTGGTCCGCAAGTGCCACTTCTCCGTCTGTGATTGGTCTAGGTGTCCGTACACGCCTAACCAGGAAGCCAGCGGGTGATGGCGTACTGTAAACGCGGAGCAGACAGAGAGGGTGAAGAATGAGACGGAAGGCCTCAGCTTGTGCCTTTTAATGTCGTTAAACTGCGCCTGTTTTTAGACAGACGGGGGAAATATGGTTGTGGTGGCGTGTGTGCTGCTGCTGCTGCTGATGGCAGACGGCGCCGTCAGGGCGGCGCAGAAGAGCGCCGGCGACGAGGACTGGGTCCATCTGCCTAACAAATGTGAAGGTACCGCTAACGGAGCCGACCACCTTCATAATGTAATACTATTATGATGAACGCTATTATTAATGAGTAGGTTAGCCTGCCTAATACATGGAACTGTACGTTAACGGAATAGGCTGCACACTATTCATATTGTCAGTGGTCAAAATGAATGCGTCCATCTTACAAAATAGCTTTATATTAAGAACGGCGCAGAATAGAGATTTTATTTTAATCCCCTCCCCCACATTCCTAATTGTATTATTATTTTTTGGCTATTTATAATAACAGTAAGTGAACATCAGTTTGTAGTTCCCCATCAATATTTCATAGCCTCTTATACTTCTGCTTTTCTATTCATATAAAATCCCCGCAAACAGTGTGTAAGTTCGTCAGTATTGAGATGAAGTCTGCATTCGAGGAGACCGGAAAGACCAAGCAAGTAATCGAGAGGAATTACCGTTTCCTTGACGACAAGGGGGCCCCGCCAATCAAATATGTCAAATCGTAAGTAAGGAGAGAGGACCCTCTTAACCACTAAACTAAGTGTCAGTGCCTTGCTCTACACAGGGATTAGAACCCCAGACAGTGTTAGTGCCTTGCTCTACACAGGGATTAGAACCCCAGACAGTGTTAGTGCCTTGCTCTACACAGGGATTAGAACCCCAGACAGTGTTAGTGCCTTGCTCTACACAGGGAATAGAACCCCTACCCCTAACCCTGACAGTGTTAGTGCCTTGCTTTACACAGGGATTAGAACCCCTGACAGTGTTAGTGCCTTGCTCTACACAGGGAATAGACCCCCTAACCCTGACAGTGTTAGTGCCTTGCTCTACA
>JAODUG010090902.1:0-11974 GCA_027564795.1 Aphredoderus sayanus | reverse complement strand
TCCTGTTGTCCTCGGGTTTCAAACACACACCTTGCTGTGCCAGCAGTACACATCATATGTCTGTGTAAGCTGTAGAATTAGATTTAGTGCCCTCTATCTGCCACAAAGAGCTAGTGATTTGGGTCATTTTGACCTGGAGGACATTACGAGGGTTAAGACGACCTTCCAATGACAATCCTTGTTGTAATTTCTGTCCCTCAAATCTCCCCAATTGCTGCGATATTAGGCAGAGACTTCAGGCGTACATTGAAAGCCTAGCTGTCATTTCAGATTTCTTCAAAGCGGTCAAGTCACTAAATGTGAAAGTGCTTCATATGGCAGTACCGGGTGTTTGTGTAAAAGTGGCCATCTTGGAAGTTATAGGAAATACCCTTGTAACATTATATTAGGTCCTTTTCCACTGCAGGAAATCAGGCCTCTTCTGTGGTGGCCCTTACATTTACAAGAATGGCTACTAAATCTGACCGTTCAGCTTTTCTGTTTCCACTGCTGTGTAGAAACCTCTGGACCAGTCTCACGAGTTGACGTAGCTTGCAACAGCTTCCACTGCAGTGTAAATTCTGAGTGCTTAAATCAGCGACAACAGACATAAACAAGGGAACAGAGATGGTTGCTAAATTGCTGTTTGTTTTGTTAGCATATGGCGAATTAACAAAACGCTTGGGCTCTTTTCTCATCCTGTGGACACGTCTCAGGCAAGGCTAGGTGCCAGAGTGATTTGGAATTAGTGATATTAAAACCTGTTCTAAGCTGTCCTAAACCACTGTGGGTGTAATTAACGTATTTGCTGAAAATAAATATTTTTAAAACTACAATCTCCTCATTAGTTTTCAAGTAAGGTGGATTGTAGACTCGCAGAGCCAGCTTTTACTTGCGTTAAGTCGTAACTTATTATACATCCATGGTTGCAGCCAATCACAAGAGTTTACGTGATCTCTTCTGATTTAGGTCAGCTAATTCAAACCCCACTGGTTCTAAAAGAAAGATTTTCTTAAGAGAAAATCACATCAATTGCCTATAGTATTATGTGTTGGCTTTGTCAGATGAGACTACCTGTAATTTGTAATGGGTATTAAAGATATAGTATCTATTGGAGGGGGAATGCTAATAGGCATGTTTTCTAGCCTTCAAAATGTTTCTTAAAAAACCAGTGGAGCATGTCCAGTGTTGTCATTTTGAAGAAGAAAACATACATCAAAACGCTATCTTTACTGTAATTTAACATTTTAACTTACAATATGTTGCACACAGAGGCCACAGTATATTATGCACAATTACATTCTCAAATGTGCAAAAACACATACCTTTGATATAAATGGGAGATAAAAATAATCACTGATAGGACTTACAGTTCACAGCAAACATATGGGAAAACCTTTTTATTAACACGTAATTACAGTAACCCCAATATGTCAAAATAAAGAATTATTAAAATATTTCCATTACATTTCTTATAGCCAATTTGTCCAGTTCTTGAGCACAGCAGTGTATTAGGCTAAAATGCGTTTTCCCTATTGTTACTGTATCTATTATTGTGTGTTCGTACAGTATGTGTGTGTGTGTGTGTGTGTGAGAGAAAGAGAGAGAGAGAGAGAGAGAGAGAGAGAGAGAGAGAGAGTATATGGTATATTATGTGGTGGTGTGTGCCTGATAGAGAGAATATGTTTTTAGTGCTTGTGTGTCATTTATCCAACCTTGTACAGCATATGGCACCCCGTAGTGCAGGCAGTGTCTTTCATACAGCCCATTGGTTTAGGCCTCTCCACAACAAAGGTTGCCCTGTATTAATCTACCTGTAAATAATAGATGACTGTAGCAATGCCAGGGCAGATCTTGGACCTTTTGGTCTGACACTACCAACAGCAGTTATGTGCTGGAGGTCGATGCCTTTGATGTGTGCCTTTATTTATGTGGGAATGTAAAAAAAAAAAAACACAACTTTATTTTGTTTGCCGACAAAATTTCTCACACTTATTTCCAGTGTGATAGTCCATGTTTGACTGCATCTAAAGGGATAGTAAAATATGCAGGTATTTTAAATAGCTGATTGGATTTCTTCTCAGGTTGAAGGCAGGCGGTCCTAAATTACAATTGTTATTGCAGCTGGCGATGTTACAAATCACATTAACCAATCAAAACTAAGGTGTCAGTTGTTCCCAGCTGCTGTGGGTTGTGAAACACTGGTTGTCCGAAAAAGGTCAGATCTGCAGAAAAGTTATCTTAAACATCTGTCTGTTTACAGTTCTTACAGTTTGACATTCTTACAGTGTATATCATTTTTTGTTCTAAAATACGGACAATGTGGTCAAGCCACATTTCTTACAGCCTTTGTCTACTTTTGTTCCGCCATGAGTTTCATAAAATTAAACTCACTGAACCATCCATCTGCTTAGAATAAAGGACACACAGGTGTTTGTTCACTACAGAGAAACAGACAAGCCCAGAAGAATAATGAGGAGAGAGTTGGCAAACAAAGATAAACAGCCAAAAGGAAATTGCTTATTTACTTAAAGTATGACTGTGTTGCAATAAATAACAAAAGGATATGGTTAAGGTGGTTTTGGACACTGTGTCTATCTCTGCGCCATCAGTTTTCATATCCAATCTCTGATTTATTATCTAGACTGCATATAAGAGCTCTGGGGACTCTAGCAACCATCTCCATGGCTATTCCCATGCCACCAGTGCAGTGTACCCAGGAACATGGCTGTGGTATGATGGATGGGGCTGGTGTGTGAACAATGCGAAATCCCGGCAAAGCCACAGCTGTGTATGTATTGTATATAGCTTGTAGACCTATGTACTACAAGTATTCGTGTAATCTAATCCAAGGCTGTCATAATTAATGTGTCTGTGACACAAGAGAGAATATTTGCCATATGATGCAAATGGAAATGGATATCACTGGGTTCTGTCATTGACATATAAAACAGATCTCTTTGAACCCAATGACTCCATCTTTTGCTACTGTACCTGCTAGAATTCAGTTTTATTTAGGTTTGGCTGCATTTTGTGCCTATGGCAAACCATAAACAATGGCTTTGTTGTTACTGCTAGCATAGAGTCAGCCAGTACAGCAACCATGGCTTCATTAATGACCAACAATTTGTTGTTTTAAACACCATATGTTTGCTTCCCTCTTTATGTGTGGCTGGGTTTGATCTTTTCCATGTCCAGTGTCCAGACCACTGCTCCACCAGAATAATATTTGATCAGGAGGTGTTTGTTAGATGTAATAGCACTAGCTGGAGTTAATCCCTAAACCCTTATCAGCAAAACAATAACACAATGTTGGTTGGTTTCACACATTTGAAGTTATAATAATCTTGAGGAAAGCATATATTGAAACTATTTTATGGTTGTGGTTTATTGTTGAGGACACACTAAAATGAATATAGTGTTGCATGTATTGTAATGTAGGGTTAAATGGAACACCTTACACCAATTGCATTTGCTTTTCCAGTATAGAGCAGCATATTAAATATTACATTTATTTGAACATATTTGGTAATGCTAAATATGCAGTGATGCGGATATGTGGTATCATTAAATAGGCGCTCCCTGACTACATTATTTATGTGTAGTGCTTTTAGAGTAGAAGGCTACTCAGCAGTGGCTTGTGATTGCTGAGGCAGATTCAGAATCGGATGATCAATTTTGTTTAACCAAATAGATCTACAAGTTTAATATATTTTGGATAAGTGCATGGAAAACATAATGTTTTATTACGCTCGGGACAACCACAAAGGCTTCTTAAAGTACCACAACGATGCAAATGTTTGTTTGTTGATTTATTTGTTATGCTTGGTTTATCTGGACCAAGTTTTTTGATGGCTATCTTTTCTTGAATATTAGAAACATTTGCTGTTGCATGGAGGTTGCTTAACACTTTTTCGCCACGTTTGACATCTATCTGACAAGTTCCAGTGCACACTGATATTGTGGGGTATTTTACAGAGGGCTCTTACAGTAACACTAAGATGGGCAAAATTATTTCTGCCCATAATGTTACTGTATTTGGACTCGCTGCATTTCCATCTGGCCACATATTGACATTGGAAAACAGTGGGGCACTGTGGAGTTTCAGTGGGCAGACATTCTGTGCTTCACATGAAATCTACTAGGCTATAGGCTAAAGATACTCTAGTCTAGACTATAGGAAGCAAGCAGCTAACGATTTTTGCGCAATGTGAAACTCACAATGTGTTTACACCCCAGTCTGTGTTTTACAACTTAACATACAATGATTCACCACTTACAGTATATAGAATACAATAAAAAACGGATCAATTACAAGTTTATTTTAAAGTTTCAGTTTTGAAGTGGATGAACTTGGGGTTGAGCACTGCTGTTCTCATCCCTTTTTGACCGGTGACCCATAAAAACGATTCAGCTCACAGGCTATTTCACCTGCACAAATGTTGTGGCCAGGAAAATAATAATCTAAAATACATCAACAACCATGGATCCCAGTGCAAGTGCCATTGTACTGTCTCTACGCCTACAATGAGAGCCACTATTCCTGGTCATACAATCACCCCTACCCTCCTGCTGGCTCTGCAGCAAACCCTGCTGTACTGGCCTCTTCTCAAGGCCTTGAACTTCTTCTGGAACCTCTCGCTAGCCAGGATGTACAGCACTGGGTCCAGGCAGCAGCTTACACTGCAAACAGCCTCAAAGAACTCATAGGAGGCGTAGAGGACTTTGGTGTTTGCCGCTGTGACCTGGCCATGGATCCTCATGAATACTAGGGTGATGACCATGGCGTGGTAGGGCACAAAGGATACCACAAAGACAACCAGGGCAGCGGTGATGAGTCGCATGGGTTTGACACCATCACGCTGGCTGCCTTTGCTCCACCTGAACTTGGGGAGATGCTTCAGCACGCGCACGGTCATGGCATAAAAAACCACCATGACGCCAAAGGGCAGGACGAAGCCCACGCTTGTTCTGATGATCGTGGTGGCCCTGACGTAGGCGAAGGGGCCCTGGATGTGGTCCATGCAGACTGTGACATTTGCCGGCCTCCTGATGGAGAAGGTTATGAACAGGTCTGGAACGGAGCCCAGGCAGAGCAGGATCCACGTGCCGGCACAGCACAGCTTAGCTTTCCCCACGTCCCACCAGCGCAGAGAGCTGATAGGGTGGACCGTCCCGACGTAGCGGTCAAAGCTGATGAGGGTGAGGAAGTAGATGCTGCCGTATATGTTGACGTTGAAGATCACCTTCTTAAACTGGCAGAAGACCTGGATGTCGGTGAGGTAGGTCCTCTGGAGGTTGTAGTAGATGGTGAACGGAACGGTGAGGATCCAGGCGGAGTCACAGAGGGCCAGGTTGAACAGGAACATGTTGCTGGGGCTGGAGGTGTTCCGGAAGCAGGCGTAGTTGATAAGCGCCGCCGCGTTCCCCACGATGCCCACGGGGAGGGCGAAGGCGAAGAGCACCAGCAGGATATAACAATACCACCGGCCGTTTCCGAACTGGCTGCAGAACACTGCTGAGTGGTTGTGGAACTCCAGGAAGCACTCTGTAATTAGAAGTGGAAGACAACAAACGTGTTGCTTGGATTTCAAGTGTGACACTCCCAGGAAAATCAGTGTGATTCAAACACACTTGGTCTACCAGTGATGAGGTGGAACTAAATTATACAGTATAGTAGAGCCCCCTTTAGTTTTAGAGAATTGTTTGGTTTTGGATTGATCGATTCCCACATACTTACTCTCGGCTTCACCAAAATCACCTGTGTTAAAATGACCATTAACATCTTTCTATGTCATATTCACCCATGTCATTTTCCAATGATGTCAATGGCCACACACTGAATTTGACCTACAAGCTTATGAATAGAGCGGAATCAAAGGTATCGTACCATTAATCATTTTTAGCAGATGCAGATTAAATACAGCTCTATGTGGAGCATTATAGTGTGCACAATCGAACAATGTAACCAGGAATTGTCAATCTGGTTTCTGCAATAAGGTGGCAAACATCTGTTTATATTTAATCAGTGATAACACATTCATTTTACCCAGTAGCGTTAAAGGTAGCATTGACCTTGACATTACAAGCCTACCAGATTCTCTATATTTCTTTCTGTCAGTTTTTATGCATATTTAAACAGAGTGAAAAGTGTTCTATTTTATTTCATCAGGATAATTATTGCTGTGTACATGTTTTACTCTGAAAACGTTGACCTGTCCACAATTTAACTAACATACATTTTCACCACATTTTTAGATTTTAGTAGGATTTGACTGGTTTTACAGACATATTAATATAACAGAACCATACAAACACCTAATAATCCTAATTTTAAAACAGGTTCTTAATTAGTAAAGTGTAGTACAGTATTGAACTCAAAGCTAAATCACAGCGGCAGCACTTACCCTGTATTGCCAGCTCCGAGATGTTAACAAGACGTGGTGTCATGATGGAGTGGTGACAGCCCACTGTCAGTCCTCCTCCACCAGCTGTGTGCCTCTCATCTCTCTGGTCTGGAGCACCTAATGGTGACTGACGTCTGCGTGCGTGCGTGCGTGCGTGCGTGCGTGTGCGTGTGTGCACGTGTGTGTTTGAGCAAGCAGGTCAAAACGCGTAACTTGTTCTAGTTTCTCCTAGCGCGTATTTGTGTACCGGCCGTGGCTCCTGATTGGCAATACACTCATTTACTATTATAGATAGTGGATGTCACAGTGAGGCTGCAGGTTGGGAACTGCTACAGACAGTACCGCCTTATCATCTGGCCATTGCATGCTTGAATGCATACCATAACCAGTTTGAATCCCCAGCGAAGAGCAAAATCCCTTGTTGAGCCCTGTTGTGGTAGTGCACACATGGTTTTGTTGTACAGTTTGCATGTGTAACTGTAATATCAAGTGAGACATATCAACTGTATAAGGTATGTTGACCATAATTATTGTGTGTGTATGTGTGTGTGTGTGTGTGTGTGTGCGCGCGTCTGCCCAGACCTGCATCTGCAAATACATGATGGTAAATGTGAACAAGTCTTTGCATATGCTCCCCGTTCAATGAAATTGAGTCAGTTCAAAATACCACCACTAGATGGAGTCAGTGGTATTTGTTTGACTGATTTGTGAGCCATTGAGTGTGTATGCCTTGGTGTATGCGAAGGGTGTGGAGCTTGTAAAAGTGACAAATAGACTATATACAGTATGTCTGGCCTACTTACTAGGCTGTGTTGTCCTGCTGGGCTTTGCCTTGAATAGTGAGTGCTCATGAATCATATCCCTTATCGGGGTCTACCTCAGATGGGAGGTGCCAGACCTCAAACTGCTTGGCTGTATAGCACTGAATCACCCACTATTTAAATTGTACCCAGATGTAATGCTGGATAGCCACGGCTAGTCGCTTTTAAAAGTCAGATCTCCTGATACACACCATGCACATAAGCCTACTGTAAATTCAAGCGGTGGCTCATTGGCAATGGAGGCAATTAGGTTCACCCATGCAAGCCGATTCAATTATGGGGCTGTGATGATCCCTGAAATACCATGAGCGAGGTGTATAGCACAGTCCCTCACTAGACCTGCTACATGATGAAATAGGTTCTATTGAAATTGTGTTTTTTATCTAACTAAGCATTTGATTCAGTTCTGTGAATAATTAATATAGATAAACAAATTGTCATGGTGTTTGGGTTTAGATTAATTCTTGTTATTTCTGCATAATGAAGAATGCTACATGTTTAAACCTACAATAGATTATTTGTTTTTTCAGTTTGACGCACAAAAGCTCATTGTATTGGAATCTCAACGTGTTGTCTTTGTGCTGCACAGCAAAGACCAAGGTGCACAGCGGAGAGCGAACAGCATAGGAAGTTGTTGGAGAGCAAGACAATCCACTTGCAGAGTAAATGATACATTTTGCTTTGCTGTTTCAGTGGCAGTGGCTTTGTGTGTGTGCGTGTGTGTGCGTGCGTGTGTGCGTGTGTGTGCGTGTGTGTGTCTGTGTCTGTGTATGTGCACGTGTGAGGACACCAATACAAAGAGATCTCCCAGGGGCTTACTCAAAGAGAGCCAGGCTGAGCTGGAACAGAGCAAAACAATAAGTTGTTCCTAGGAAGATGGCTGGTTTTGGCACCAGATCGGGGACTGCAGCATTGAAACAGAAGGGACAGCCTTAATGTGTGCTGTACGTGATCAAAATATAACATAACAGAAGCAGCTGCATATTAAAATGTAGCTCTAATTGAACTCTCACCATATGTTTTCATGTCCTTAGGGGACCAGAGACTTGGTGTTAAATATTCCTGAGCCATTCATATTGAGTCTTAAAGCAATCTTTCTGAACTCAGTACAAGCCCACCAACATATCTACTGGTCACATGTACTGTATTCTGTTTGCGAAATCAAATTTGCTTAGAGTTTTGATAAGGATAATGTGATTTTCAAAGTTCAGTATTTATTACCCTTACATTGTGAATAGATTTTTAATTTGAATGTTTATGCGATTAGTTAAAGCTGTGCTGTTTGTGCTTATATGGTGAAATGCCAGAATGTTTCAGATCCACCAAAGCTTCAGTTTGAGAACCGCTGGCCTAATGAAACAAGCTAAGAATAGAAATCTAGATTGATGGTTCATAATGGGATGAGGGCACTGAGGAATATGCATCCACACTGTAAGATGACAAATGTAGCAGAACTTCATGCATTCTGCTGCGTTGTGCCACCAGAGGGCAGGCTTGCATGATTATGTATTCTGTGAAGAGAGTTGCGTACATCAGAGTCAATCTTGTGCTCAGCCAGAGATATATTTCCCCATAATTTGATTTGAAGCCAGGAGAATATAAAAAACACCCCAGGTCAAAATGTTTGAATAATGACCCTTATAATGCCGAATTCATCTTCAGTCCACTCCCAGAAATCCATTTGCATCAGACACCCAGAAGGAAGGTGTGTCTAGAATATTATCTCAACAGGCTGGTTGATCATGACCTAAAGGGATAGTTTGGCATTTTTAATGTTCTATTTTCAACTTACCTAAGATGACTAAGAATATAAATGTAAAAGTCTATAGGATTGCTTGTATACATAGTTTCTCTACTTCCAAATGATGATGGTAGTATTTGTATAGCTTACTAACCTTAAGAAGTGTAATACCTAATACCTAAGAAACAATGGCAAGCCCAAGCAGTTGATCATGGTGATTTCTGGCTGTTATTCCATGTGCTGTGTTAGCACCTGTGGAATATAGTTATTCAATTGTATAACCAACTCATTTCTACATAAACCATTGGGGAGGTCAATCATCATTTTGTTCAATAAAGGGCACACGTCTGGAGGAATAGAGCCTTATTGGCATGTCTGAATAGTAATAATTTAATAATGTATCTTAGTATAATATCTGTTGTATGTAATATGTGAGAAAATGATGTTATTCCTCTGTGTTCTGCTACAGGTCAATACCTGCGCCTGAAAATGTTCCGTGAAGACCATGGCTCCTGGATGACTATGTTCTTCAGCACCATCCTCTTTCTCTTCTTCTTCTCGCACATCTACAACCTGTTCCTGCTAATGGCTGGGAGCATGGGGTAAGACGATGAATGGTCCGTGTCTCTTCTGCATTCTGTGCTTCCATTTGGAGTCATTGCACTCTCCCATTGGCCAGGTGTGATTGATCCAGACCTCTCGCCTGGGCAGAGATTCAATTCCAGTCCAATCAATCAAACCCCTTGACGGGAGCGTGGTTTATCCCTGAAGAACACTTTCAATCCTCACACAAGTTTTCACATTTTTTTTAGAGCTGGTCCTCCTAATCTGGATCATTCCTCTTCTCCTTTTCCCTCCCTCATTCAGGCTTTACCTTGCGGCTAGTCGCTTAAAAAAAAAAAGAGAAGCACAGCAGAGCTAGACATCCACACATCAAGCCGGTGACAGAAATCCGTTTACACATTTGCAATGTGTCCATCCAGGGGGATAAACACACCCCTGAAGCTGGCCAGCTAGCGATGAGGTTGCCAGGGGGTGATTTACCATTTTGTTTGAGTTGTAAACACAGAAGTAGGTAGGTCGGTGTCTATCCAAGTGCAAGCTGTCAAGGCACAGGCCGGCACTGTAAAGGAAAGCGTTCCTATATTCCTTTACCCCACCTAGTAATATCTCGCAGCTACTGTGTGTAGGGCAGATGAAGACTATTAGCTAGCAGGCAAGGTGTCTTTTCACTGCTAGAGGGATGAGATAGTATAATCAGCTCATCGGTCACTGGGCACAGTATTATGACACCAGCATCCATCATGCCTGTTCTCTCTGGTCAGCCGGGGAAGGAAACGGCATGGCTGAGCAAATCAAGGCTCAGGTCCACAGAGACAATGTATGCAGCTTGCTCTGGAAGTCTCATTTCAAGTCCCACAGAGAGTGTCTCACAATCAAGTGCTTTTAATTAGGGTGACCATGTTTATGTTTTCAAAAAAGAGGACACTGGTTTCAGGATGGCAGCGGGGCAGAAGGCTACCCATAGTGGGTGGAAGTTGATGCTGTGGGGTTGGAATAGTTGACGAATGCTTCCACAGCCATGTAACTATGTTGTTGAACTTTAAAGTAAGCGAATCAAATTCAGCGAATGTCAATATCTACTCACGGTCTGCTAGCTGTCCATTTTGTGTGTGCAGTGAAATAAGACACTTAGTGGCACAGACCGCACCGCACAAATCTATTCTAATCATGGCAATGTATTTCAAATGTAAATGGCATGCATTTATATAGCCCTTTATAACCTACCGTCCACTCAAAGTGCATTACAGGATTGCCTCACATTAACCCATTTACACTATGCACATCCATACACCAGTGGTGGTGTCAGCCATGCAAGGAGCCACCTGGCCACCAGGAGCAGTTAGGTGCCTTGCTCAAGGACACCTCGACACTTGGTGAGGAGTTAGTGGGGTTCAAAACAGTCACCCTTAATGTGTGGGGGGGAGCAGTCTGAGGGAGCACTCATATGGCATTGAAGGGAGACGTGTTTTAGTTTTGATCAACCACTGCCTCCACATGTAATACATAAACATGTAGCCTAGTGTACCTGTACAAGACCAATAACATTGGCTTCCATAGCCATCATGGCAGATAGATAATCTAATTCCTTATTCTATCAACTTTTGGCCAGTAGAAACAGTAGGCTGTCTTATTTCTTCTAGTGTTTACAGAATGCGGTGCTATCACGACGTTAACAATCACTACTGTCTTGGTGGAGCGCTTGAACATTTCCGTGCTGTCTTGGAATCAGGTAAAGCCTTTTATAACAAGGCTATATTTAAGTGCAGCCACTGTATTGTGATGCTTCATGGTGCAAAATCTCAGCAGTAACAAAATCTTCTGTTTTACCTTGTCTCATAAAATACTGAATTTACCTGACAAACTCTCCTGTAGCTCCAGTTTATGTGGGCTTGTAGATCTCAGGCACCATTATTTGACACTGACATTTACGCGGCAGCTTTGCAGGTCACGCATTCTGCTTCCCACGGATCTCGACTACCGAGACGGAAACACAGAAATGTTTTCTGTAATTAAACTTGCTCTTAAATGTATGCCGGTAACAGTAAATAGGCTATTGAGACGGGAATGGCGTGTCAGGCCCGGCTACATGTCTAACCAGGTTTTAGAGTCTGAGAAAGCATTACCTATAATTCAATGCAAAAATACACACAATGAAAGCAAAAGCAAGCCAAAGCCCAAGTCATATTTGGCAATTTAGAAATCCCGGCTGGACATGTTTTTAACCCTCGTGATGTACTCAGAAATCTCGTATTTGGCCACATGGCGGCGCCATCTGATTATGTATGATTTGTGTGTTTTTCAATTGGCATTGCTATGTGTATTTATTTTATTATTAATTATTTCTTTATGTATTTATGTTGTATTGTCGTGCCTTTTAACCCTGTTGTCCTCTGGTTTCAAAGTCACACCTTGTTGTGCCAGCAGTGCACATAATATGTCTGTGTAAGCTGTAGAATTAGGTT
>JAODUG010090901.1:0-32150 GCA_027564795.1 Aphredoderus sayanus | reverse complement strand
CACACACACACACTTATTTGTCTGGCTGTGACAACAAACATTTAATTTGCTCCAGTTTACAAACTAAAGGAAAAAATATCCCACTGACAATATAATTTTAGTTTTTGTATAAAAGTACCATTCTACGATACAGTTTAGCATTCGCTGACGATTTAGCAGATTAGTTCACAACCCCGAACTGAGAGCCATGGGGTAGCATCTGAACAAGAACTTGTATTTATGTTTAATAAAGACTTCATAACACACATAATCAGGGCAAATAAGACAGGTTCACTCACTGCCATAATCATTTGATGGCACTAACCTGTGGGGGCTCGTAGATGGCCGCCACCTCTGCTCTGATGCCCAGCGGGATGTCCTTGTGCTCGGTGTACTTGCCGTATAAGTAACCCATTCTCTGGTTCCCCGTTTTCCTCCAGAAGTCCAGGAACCGGTCAGCAATGGTGTGGTTCTCAAACATAATGTTGTCCACGTGTCTGTATTTCTGTGGTAGCGCAGAGCAGAACTGGGTATGAAATCCACTGAACATTATTTGGGCCTTGTGCTATTTAGCCAACCGTGTGGTTGCACTGACGCAAGCTAACAGTTGCGCATGCGAGCTGAACGTATAACCTGTTTGGGGGGGGCAAGACTTTTGCAACCTTATTTTGTGGTAAAGTCACCAAAGGTTTAAAGCACTTATTTTTTAATCACATTTGACACACGAGTGGGTGACCATTGAAAGTGCAACTATGGCTATCTCCCCATTCATTAGTCTTCCTAAAAGCCGATTTCTGATTCTGGGTCAAATGTATGGGGACCTTACGCCATAGCTTGACGCTGTCAGGAGCATTTACACTTTTACAATTGCATTTATGCTTGCGCATGCAAAGCCCCACTATGCAGAAATGGATGTCCGGTTAAGCTCCCAAAATACAACACAGAATAGAATGTAAACGTTTTGAAATAAGCAAATAATTTCTTTCCATAGAATCTCTTAGTTACACCAACATTGACCATAGGAAACAATCTGTGCTGATAGAAATTAGTATTTATAAAAGACTGCCGAATAGTATTTTTTCTGCCTGAACAACAAGCAATCCCCAAAGGGAAATCTCCGTCAGCTCATGAGAAAAGTTGTAGATGGCTAATAATGCTCAAGCAAGGCGTATAAAAACGGTTTGGTTTGACATGTACATCCTATGGCCACATACTTGTCTGTTAAGCGTGATGGCACTGGGCTGGCATTTGGTACAGATGCCCTCCGGCCATGGAGGGTGGCCCTCGCAGCCTGATTTGATCTTACAGCTGATGTTCTCCAGGGCTGCAAATTTCCCTCTGTAGAAAGCAACATTGAGCAGGAAGTTTACAATGGACAAGCTGGTTGTGGATGCTTCCAATGTTTTAGCTGCATATGCAGAGAGCATAATTCCAGCAAGAACTACAATATTTAGTGATTGCATCATTAGTGGATTAGCATGAAATTTTGTTTTACTAATCGACACAAAATCACAGCTTATTAGAGATGATTGGAAATAGACCAAAAACAATGTTAAACTGCCATATCTTTTTAATATAAATCAATAATGTCTCTTACTTGTCTGAGCCGCCAGTTAGCTTGCGAATGTAGGCGTGGAATGACATCTGTTTGACCGGTGGGTCTAGGTGGTTTAGGTAATCTTCGTCAAAAGGCTGCGAAACAAACCAAAAACGGTGCAATCACTAAAAGACACCATTAAATAAACCATTATGTGACCAATTAAAATAAAAACACTTACCTCTAATGGTACGCAGTGCACACACTTTCCAAGGGAACCATGCCGACACCTGTGACAAGAACCAGAGTTAATGACTCCAGTAATGTGAGAAAAAGTTGATTAACAGTGTACTGTACCGCCTGACAATTTTAGTATTAGTCATTTCATCATTATCACAGGTTGTTGCTTACAGCTGGGGATCCTTGTTTCTGTAGATCTTGCCGTCCTGCTTGGCCAGGTACTGGTCGATGTCATCCTCCTGGATTTGGCTGGATGCCGACTGGGAGCGAGGAATCAGTGAGGAAGTAGAGGAAGAAGAGGAGAAGGAGGAGGCTGCTGAGGAAGAGGAGTGGGTGGAGGAGGAGGTGGAGGGTAGCGATGAGGAGGAGTGAGGGGTGGCCGTGTCCATGACTTCTCCTGAGGAGCCGGAGGGATACAGGAACAGCATGTCGCCATGCCTTCCCAGGGAAATGAGAGCAGGGGAGAGTTTAATGAACTGTGTGGTGATGGTCAACTGGCCTTAAATTGAACTGTTAATTAAATGGTTAATTGCCTATAACTTGAAGTCTGTTACATTTAACAGTGAGGGTCTGTGCTGTCTTATAACAAGCGTCATCCTTAACCTGCTAGTAGTGACTCTGCTACAGTGATATGTGGGTACGGATTGCTAATCAGAGAATACGGTTCACCAAATTACGTTTTCTTAACCCTCGTGACGCCCATAAAACATAGTCTATGTGCCTTTTAACCCTCCTGTTGTTCTCGGGTTTCAAACACACACCTTGCTGTGCCAGCAGTGTACATTAGCTTGTACAATTAGGTTTAACGCCTTCTATCTGCAACAAAGCGCTAGTGATTTGGGTCATTTTGACCCTGAGGACATCACAAGGGTTAAAATATGAATTAATTAAAAAACTATATATATATATATATATATTATAGCTCACTGAAAAACTGCAGGAGAAAAAAAATAGGTGTGAGGATAGGGGCTCTATGGGGTGCACTCAATTTCACACAGATGAGCTGCAGCTTTTAAATTGAGTATTTTTTTGTTTGGCTAAAACAATAAAAATAAAAAAAATAATTAAGCAACATTTGTCTTTACATTTAAATCTTCTAAATGTTTCCCAAAGGATTCCAAGTATCGCAGGATGTACATGGTTGAAAATGGAAGAACAAAATGTTAAATGGTAAACTCCTCTGGTAAACTGTCATTTTTTGCGGTGTAAATCACTAACTGTTCAACTGCAACTCACTTGATCTTTAGCAGGCTGAGAGTCTTGTTCTGGGACAGAACCTCGCCTGTCTTGTTGCGGTTCAGGTAGATAGAGAAGCCATTTGAATTGAATCCAAACTCTTTACCCACCTAAGATGAGAAAGAACAGGCGTGTCATGTGCGTGGTCAAAAAGCAACCTACGGTGATACTACCCATCTATGTAAACCTACAACTCTTTGCCCAATTAGAAATTTCCTCCACATGACTTGCTTTGCCAACATTTTGTCCAGGGATAATACATCTCCAGAGTTAAGACGTAGTGTGAGTACTCTTGAGATAGCAAACAACTTTCTAGAGGCAGGGCAGACCAAAAACATTTGTTTTTTTATAATTAGACCACCATCTACCATTCAACCCTTGATCTACAGTACTGTACTTGCTACTTCATGTTCAGGCGGGAACCTAGCCAAGCTAACTTCATTAATGTGGTTATGAGAACATGCAAACTCTAATTCGACAGGACGTGTGTGACCCAGGAGCTCATAAGTTAATTCCAGAGCAAGCCTCAATCTCAGAGCTATTTAAGAGCACTCAGACTTGGCCAGGAGAGTATCCTGTGGCACTTCTACATAAGCATCTCCTATCAGTAAGACATTAGATAGACTGTGTGTGTGTGTATATACACACACACACAATATCTATATATAGAGATTATAGCCACCTATAATTAATTCAACATCCATTAGAGCTCAATTCTACATCAATGTGAAACTAACTGGGAAATATTCTGTAGAATTACTATGAAGAAACGGAGGTAATCGTAACTATGTTGACACTATCATGTGGTGCTATTTTAATCATAATATTCAAGGTTTTGAAAATATTTATTATACATAATGTATTCTTTACTATGGGGACATAGAATGGTAGTGGTACAGATAAAACAACAATACCCCAGCCTTGGCAGTGCAGGTATGAATTTGGGGGGGGGAGGGGGGGGAGAACTTCTAACGGAGCACCCTACAGCATGTTTCTGTTTTGAATTCTGATTCCCCAGCATCGCTGACTGCACCTTTACTTCTGCCATCACCATTTTCCCTTAGCGAGGGATTATAACACTCCCTCTGCTGTATGCAGCACCAGCCTGCTTTAAAGGAGACACATGCATTTTTAATAAGGTGCTGCTGCAATACTGCACTGAGGCCAGGCTGGCGGACGGCTCTATTTTCAGGCTTTCAAGATCCAGCGGTGACGGAAGAGGGGGGGGGCTGAACTCCTGTTTGTGTCACTGTGGTTTTAGTGCAATCTAATGCACTAAAACCCTGATTTAACCCTAGTGATGCCCTTAAAATATAGTCTTGAACCACCAGGCGGCACCATCTGATTGTTTTTTTTTATTGACATTGCTGTGTGTATTAATTTCTTTATTAATTATTTCTTTATGTATTTGTGTTGTTTTACTTGCCTTTTAACCGGTTGTCCTCAGGTTTCACACACCTTGTTGTGCCAGCAGTGCACATCATATGTGTGTGTAAGCTGTAGAATTATGTTTACTGCCTTCTATCTGCCACGAAGCGCTAGTGATTTGGATAATTTTGACCCTGAGGACATCACAAGGTTTAATATGGGCCAACGCTCAGACTGAGAGCCTCACCCCATACCTGGCAAGCAACTGTGAGCCTATATTTAACAATGGTTCATAATGGTGCAAGCACGTCATGCCAGACTGTGAACATAAGCTGTCCATCAAAGCAAATACAATGGAAATAGGGGAGCATAGCAGTACTGTGCAACTCTACTCCTTTCTGCAGAGCATCATGCATAAATTAACAATGAACAGGCACTGGCAAAATCCTGGGAACCACAGAAGCACATTGTGTGTCAATGTGGCTTTACCAACAGGCAAGCGCTCTGCAGTGATAGGCTCAACAGCAGTGGGGATACAACCAAAAATATGTCAAATAATAAACTGGTTGTGTTAAGCCTCTGTGATATTTACAATGCACTTTATTAATTTCTGAGAACATACCTTCTTTAGAAAAGCAGAAGCTGTCTCTCTCTTGGTAGAAGGGATTTTCTTCATCCCATCTGGGGACTGTACCCGGATGATCTGAGAAAAATATTCGGTCTTAACTTGACAATAAGCTTTTGATACAGAGTTTACTTTTACTGTAACAGTACGTTAACTTACTTCAGCTGCAAAAAATATGTACGGCGCAAACATAAACACAACTGTAATCTCCCCAACACCTTCACATTTGAACGTGGAACTAATGTCACTAGTATTCCAGAGGTATCAACAATGTCAATATTGTGTCAACGATGACAGTGCAAAACTTTAATGTTACTGTAGTTTCTGACCGACCCCTCTACTACTAGCCAGGTGGCTTCAGGTAGTTACGTCTATTCTAAATAACCTGCAGTAAATTATGTTATACCAATGTCAACATAGCGTTACCACTTTAACACCAAGTCAGTCTTTTGGTAAAGTACTGTAATCTTGTTGTGAAAAACACAATACCAACTTGGCCGATTAGGTGGTTAGATAGTTAAGAGTAGATGGAATTGTTTAGCAATTTATTTCGTCGTGTCAACATAAACATCAGTTGTTCTTTAAATGTGAGCTTCCTAAGCGAGCTAAAATGCTAACGTTAGCCGGCTATCTTTTTACACAGGCCCCAGTCATTCTTCGGGCTGGCGTTAGCATAGCGGTACCTAGCTAAGGTTAGCCACCAAGCCAATTCTGCTGCCTCATCACTCCGGACTTCAGCTAAGGCACAGCAGCTGAATGCGAATCCTAGCCGGCAGAAACACAAATAACAGTAATACTTACGATAACATCTGCCATATTGCTCGGGCTACTCTTCCCGATATAAATCGATAATGGCAGTTAAAAAATATTCAACGTAACGTTACTATACTGTCTAGAGAGTGACAACGAAACTCCATCCCACAACTCAACCACCGGGTGTCGCAAATATTAGCGCCCGACGTTCTACCACTGTATTCAAGTGGTCCTACACACAATACTCCACGACTGAAACATAATTTGGTATAACTTTGTTCCCGCAAAGCGTCTACAAATCCTGCAGGAAATAATGTGAGTGAAGACTAAAATATAATACGTGCGGAGTAAGACAAAGACAATAATTTAATTAATTGACTTTTGGTATGGCACATATGAAGTAATCCACTAATGGAATGTTATAATTCTGTGAATACCGTACTTGTCATCTAGGCTTTTTTGAGCTTCAACGTTTGTATGCTCCATCCTCCTCCATCCTCAACGCTTATCCGAGGTCGGGTCGCGGGGCAACAGCTCCAATGGGGAACCCCAAACTTCCGAGCCACATTAGCCAGCTCTGACTGGGAGATCCCGAGGCGTTCTCAGGCCAGTGTGAAGATATAAAGATATAATCTCTCCACTTCGTTCTGGGTCTTCCCCGAGGCCTCCTCTCAGCTGGACGTGCCTGAAACACCTCCCCAGGGAGGCGTCCAGTGGGCACTCTTAACAGATGCCCAAACCACCTGAACTGGCTTCTTTCAACAGCAGCGGCTCTACTCCGAGTTCCCCTCGGATAGCCGAGCTCACCCAATCTCTAAGGCCACCCTTACGTTTGTATGCTTACCAGTTAAATGACTAGCCCAGTACTGAATTTTAATTCTCGGTGATTAATGTAAATGGACAATAACTTATGCAGGCGTGTTAGACCTAAAAAGAAATATATATTATTGGGAGAAATTTCAGGCGAAGTTTGTTTCCTTTCTTTATTCTTTATTTTTAATGTTTTACTCATTCTGTAAGAACAAAGCTCCATTGTCAATTTAGCTGAAACGTCTTGCCTAATCATATTCAGCCATCTTCCCCATATCCTATATGTAGCCTATACTATTTATTGTCAACACCAGACTCCACCCAGAGCCAGAATGACATTCAAAGATCCTCATCTAGAATAGGTTACAGGAACATCAAGAAAAACATATTTTAATGCATTTTGAGATTACAAATATCAATTGTTGCAAAACGAAATGTAAATGCAAATCAGTGTTATTGTTGATAATGAAGGAAATGGTATCGAAGATGAAATAGTCAAATTAAAAATTAAAAAGGGAAATATGCACAATTATATAGAAATAATAAGGAATTATACAAAATGTATCTTCTTAGATAATACTAAAACAATTAGCAACATTATAAAGTACACAGGGTATGACATAAAACACATATTTTAATGTAAATTAATAGGAGAAAATTATAATATACAAATGAGTCATTTTCAACTGGGATTTCCAACACAAAGGAACAAACTGATCATCTGCAAGGGTAAAATCACGTAAATAAAATGATGGCTACCCATATGGGCCTTTGTAATCTAATCGAAATGCAAACACAAAGTCAGCACCATCTAAAGATGGAACACAGATTATTGCAGTTGCAGGATCGACATATAATACTCATGTAGTCATTCTGAAGAAAGCTTGTTGATATTTGACCTTAAATCAACAATCAAATACCTGAATTGAAATGACCCGTGTTCATCTTGTAGATGGTGCTATTTGTACAGTTTCACCTTAGTGGTTAACCCTCTTTTTCAGGTAAATAATATATCCTTATATTAAAAACGTATTCCTGAGAATACTTTAACAGTCACTGTATATTATAGTAAGTATACAAAATGAATTAGTTAAAAGAAAGATGTACATGTCTTATAAAAGTGTATATTGTATATAATGAGTAAAATGGAATTTTTTACCAGTAATAATGGATGAGGCAAATAGAAAAGAATGGGAATATAGGACAAGTTAATTTAAAAATTACACTTGGCAATGGCTAGCTCATATACATCCCTTACAGAACTGAGATTTTATATTTTTTATGTTTGGCATTGATGGAAATGCCCCTAAAATTACAAAAGAGGTGCCAAAAGCACATGAGATAGGAATCACCCCATCTCACGGGTTTGTTACTTATACTCAATGTGAGGCTGACTTGCTTACACGTTTCATGTTTGGTCCATGCAAAGAACAGAAAAGACAGAGAGGTGAGCTGAAAAGTGCACAGGTAAAAAGGGAGACAAGTTAATTTTGCTGTCTATTTTAACCGTGCAGGTATGAAACAAATAGAGAATGATGTTCTACACCCAAGCAGAGGTTAAATGTGTACTCTTTTAGAAATAACAAGACTCTCAAATGGTTTAAATTGGTTTGTGTGTGTGTGTGTGTGTGTGTGTGTGTTTTCTCTCTTTTTCAATTTTTTTTCTTTTTTTTTCTTTCTTTTTTTTGTTACAGTTTGTTGATGTTGTTGGTAATAGACCCATTAAAACCCAGGTAGGGCTGGAGGCAAATGTTGGGGAGTGCATGGCTTGGTGTTCCCGAAGAGCCCCAGAAAGGCTCAGATGATACCGTACTGCGCCAGCTCATGCAACTCCAGGTGGTTAAAGGCCTCCCATGGGCAAATGACAGTGATGTCTGATGAGAAAACAGCAGATTTAATTTTATTAGCAGATCCTGAGAACTGTGAGTAATATTTGGGAAAGTAATAATATATTTAACCCTTATGATGTCCTTTGGATCACAATGACCCAAATCACTAGTTCTTTGTGGCAGATAGAAGGCTCTAAACCTAATTCTACAGCTTACACAGATTTATGATGTGCACTGCTGGCACAACAAGGTGTTAGTTTGAAACCCGAGGACAACAGGAGGGTTAAAAGGCACAAAAAACAGCACAAATACATAAATAAATAATAAATAAATAAATAAATAAATACACACAGCAATGCGAATTAAAAAAATACAGAAAATCCTACACAATCAGATGGCACTGCTGAGTGGCCAAGTACGATAGTTTCAAGCACATCACGAGGGTTAAAACCACCATACCAGCAGGAGGCACTGGTTAGTAATCATCCCCACACCAGCACTACATGTATAAACCTAAACAAGTAGTGAACTTACCTGTGCCTAAGCCTTCCATTCCAGGTATGTCATCACCAAATCTGTAAAATCATTACAGAAATACTGTATGAGAAACTCATACAGTATTTACACACATTTTCTTGTGTCTTTATCTTGTGTCTACGTTTTTTTCCTTCTCCCCGTTCAATTAACATTAGATTGAACTGTCCTCTGACCTCCCCCCTCCCCCCTCCCAACCCCACCCACAGCTATCTGCACAGGAGAGTTTCAAATTCAAATCTAGATAACTGGGTGTGCTATAACCTAATCAAGGAATGCAAATTTAACAATATAAATACTGGACAATATACAGTTGTACAGTATGACCATTATGCTTACCCCTGGATACCCTTCTTTGGTGGTTTGCTCTTGAACTGGCGAGTCTGCCTCTGCTTGAACTTGGGGGGGCCCTTGCGTGGGGTGGCGGGTCCGCCCGTGACGCGGGTAGCCGACTTGATTTCGGCCTTTTGTGGCTCGAGATTCATTTTAGCTTATGTGACACAAGTCACTGGCTTTAAGCACTTCCCCAAAGTTTCGTCGTCTCTTAATGATGACTTTTTTGTCTGGGAAAGAGAGGGACAATATTTGAAACTCCTGAGATTTTTTTTTCACATTAGCTCTGCAATGCAATATTTTAATGCTTATATCCCAACTTCGGCCTGTCATACTGATTTGACACTTGACAGTTTCACAACAAAGGTGCAATCCTGAAACTTATGGCATAATGTCCCTTTTTAATCTATTTTAAAATGATATTGATTATAAGAGTTCATGAGTGTTCTCATACTCTCCTCTAACTGCCTGTGTTTCAAACACAAAACAAATATTCACTGTACTGTAACATTTTATTTTTACATTTTGTTTTAAAGGTTCTCTATATACACAATTGTAAACATTAATATAGCAGCAAACAACTATTTTATACAGTCAGGTAACATTCTTTGTTTTCATATCCCTGTGACCGGCATGTGTATATTAGTGGTGTGTGTGTGTGTGTGTGTGTGTGTGTGTGTGTGTGTGTGTGTTTGTGTTTAAGGGTGGGGGAGACTAATAAGCATTTGTTTTGGGTTGAGATGCTGGTGTGTTTAGTTTCACATCTAGTGGTAGAATGTCATATAGAGCCACTTTAAGATCTGAGAGACGTTACCTTGGAGAACTGTCTACAAGCATGACCCCATCTAGTGGTAGAATGTCATATAGAGCCACTTTAAGATCTGAGAGACGTTACCTTGGAGAACTGTCTACAAGCATGACCCCATCTAGTGGTAGAATGTCATATAGAGCCGCTTTAAGATCTGAGAGACGTTACCTTGGAGAACTGTCTACAAGCATGACCCCATTTCTATAATCCTTGGCTCAAGTTAATAGGTGTTGCCTTGCCCCCAGCCATCCACACACATGCTGGTTAATCTTGTTAGAATAAGAACATCACAGCAGAAATGCTGAACATGCACTGAGGGCCTAACTGATCAATCTTCTCAGTGACCTCTGTCAATAACATTCGTGTATAATTAATTAATTTGATTAACTGTTATTATTACATATAATACATTTTCAGAGTTTAAATGAGTTTTCAAAACATGTAAAGTTATTTATTTTATAAAAGGTTATTAAAGGCTCTTTTCCACAAAATGAATCATATTTGTATGGTGATAAGGTAACCTATGATCAATTAAAATGATGTATTACTACATCTAACAATTACAGTTAGATGTAAATTAGCTGTGTATTACTAATGGACTATAAGAAAATCAGAATACGTCCTGCATACATCTCAGAAATTATTTGGTAATGCATATTTGATAACAAAACGAAACACGTTACTTTTTAAGGGTGTATTTTGTTCTGCTACTGAATAAATTGTTCTTTGTACATATCTCCTTGTTTATGTCCTTTTATGCTAATCGCAAGGAAAATCTTAATTCTGTTTTGCCATACTGATTCCTCAATTGTTATTGGCCCTTCCTCATTCACTTCATCAAAAAGTTGACTGTGACTAAATAAAGACTAATAAAACCCTTTCTTTGGTTTATTTTAAAATCCCATTATCTGTAGTTAATATAATAATAATAATAATAATAATAATAATAATAATAATAATAATAATTACTGTATAATAATCAATATAATACATTTGTAATAAATACTAAATACTCACTGGCTGTTGATGAAGGCCAGCCAAACAAGTGTGTAGGACCGCAGCACAGATTTCAGATGTGTGGGAATCTATGCTAAGTTTGCTATGAAAGCTAAATTAGGCTTAATGGTCCTTTTATATACCAAGCCCCTCGGCAGATTATTGACGCACCTCCTACCAGTTTACTCCGTCAATGGTTCGCATGGCTCACACAATGAATGGGTGTGTTTTGTGTTTGTGGTTATTTGTTTATTAGCGGTTCGGGGTTCGAAAGTATAACTCCAATGACTCTATTACATAATGTTAGATATAATAGCTTATAAATGTATTAATGACAACTGTAGGTTATTTCAGCAATGCCAGTGTTCAGTTATAATCAATTATTTATATATATGCAGCACAACACATCAGAAGATATGTCTTCTTCCTCAGAAACATTCGACATGGCATGCTGTATTTGTTTCTTCTGCTAAATTATTATGTTCAAATTAGAGTCAGAGCTGAATAAAGAGCTGAACTACTTCATGTGATACAATAGGTTAAATGGATAGGAAAGGATGAAGAAGCATCCTGAAACAGCTAGCCCATTCTATCTGTGTTATGCAAGGATTTCACTATACTGTAGGCTCTGCCTCACACATATCAACATATCTCCCCTCCACCCCCACCTCTCAAAAGCCCCAGTGATTAAAGTTAATTAAAGAAAAGTGCCAATGTAATTCCACACAGCCAGCCCTCTGCTGCTGCAAGGTCCTGTTAATTATCAGCATCTATTGACAAGTCACTTGCATGGTATGGTTATACTGGACACTTATAGTACATGATGATGTCACTAAAATGGCAAAGACAAGCTGCTCTTAGCTTTGAGCCTTTCGTTTATTCTTTTTGACACATAATTGTCTGTTATTTGGTTGGCCACTTATTACCACATTCTTATGGTTGTGCTTAATAAAAGGCCCCATAATTATGTGGTTTTGATCCTCCCAAAGTAGCGAGCAGCATTCTGATGCAAAGACTAGTAAGAAAAAAAAAAAAATTTAATCAAAATATATATGGACTAAATAATAAAATAATAAAACTAGACTAAAAAGAAAAAAGATTATTGCAAAACCTGGATTTCATCACATTGCCTAGAAATTAATATTGTGTTAAGAATCCTCCTAGCCCACACTTGAATACATGTTTCATTAAATATTCAGCCTTTACACTGCAGGCATATACTATTCACTTATTCACACATGACCACGAGCATGGAGACACTTACAGTATGCCATAGTTAAAATGAAACGTCGCACAATGCTAAATCTCAAACCAATGCGTCACACAGGGAACTGTTTTCCATTACGTTAGTAAGTGAACACACTGTCTGATCAAGTTGAAATGCATCATCATTTGTAATCCGCTGCAAAACCCAGATCAAAGTGTTGCCCTCTACAGTCTATATGCCCGACTGTCTAAGCAGCGCTGCAGACTGCAGCACTGTACATCACTATTGCCAGACTCCTGCTGACACAGGCAAGTGAGATCAGGGTCACTGTAGAAACTGAACCTGTGGGTGGGCTGTTGCTCAGTCAACAGGAGTGCATCATATGTAGCAATTGTCTGTACGAGATGTTGCTGATTTCATTGCTCTATAGCAAAGAGGGTTTTTATTTTAATATAGCAACAAACAATCATTTTCTTTGCAAAGATATAGCAGAGTAATTATGTCCTGGGCAGGGAAGGACATCACACTCACTCTGTGTGTTGAAATCTGAGGTGTGTCCAAATTTGGCGAACTGAGGCAAAAGTTAGTTTTTATTTTATTTTAGGTGTATTTGAGCCCTATACATTCGTGAATGTTAAAAAAAACACACAGTCTTAATATCTGGGGACAGAACGTCAGCATACACACATTCATTTTTGTGTATCTGGTGCCCCCTGGTGGATTTCTACAAAACTATCAAGTACAAGAAAACAGGATATGGAATGTGATCAAAGGCACCAAGTCTATGATGCATTTATTTAATGGACATTCTATAAAATAAATAATTTTAAAAACAAACTTTGACTTCATTGCATTGTCAATTGCATTGATGATATGTACAGTATTGGCTGATGCTGCTGTGTAAAAGTGTCAATTATTTTCTGTATAAAGTGCATACACATTACAAACACACACAACGTCAAACACACAAATCAGTCCACACAGTGAAGTCCAAGCTATTTGGCATACCACGTAGGATGTCCCCCTCAATCGAGCTTGTAGTGAGCCTAGAGGCCAGTAATGTTCAGCATATGGGTGTGTCTGGAGTTAACGTATATCCAATTCACACCCAGGTTTCTTTCTAAACTCTCTGTTTTAAGTGTGTCTAGTCAACTGTGTCAACAATCTGCCAGGGGGCAGGGCCATGTCCTCTCCTCTGGGTATGTTTTACATTCCCAGGTTGCACCCTTTACCAGTGAAATCCTTACTTTTTTTCCAGCAGCCTAATCTCCATCTTCAGGTAGGTCTTAAGGTTCTCATCCAGGACATTCTCCTCGATGGCGGCCAGCGCCCGGTCGCCCCCGTCGCGGTAGTACGCCAGGAGCTGCTCCGCATGTTCGATCCACACGCAGTTGTGACAGCCGCTCATGCAACAGTGGGTGGGGGCGGCGGGCGGACCTTGCTCCGGGCTCCCAGACGGGGCACTGGCGGCTACAGGACTAACCTCCCGCGCAGCATTTTCCGGTGAGCTATATATATTCACCCCCACAGACGGAGCGGCAATATCCTTGCCCGCACAGAGGTTGCGGACGATCCCGCCGTGCAGACTTCTCTTACGCAAGTGCAGAGAGCAATGACTTAAGTGTCTCAAGTGGATAGAAGAAAAAATGCACAGCTGAAAAAACATAATTAAATAAGTACTTATATTATAGTACACTTACATAGTAGTACACACAGTATTGCATAAGAAAAACAATTTCTTAGGCTACCTATTTAAATGTGTTGATCCTACTTTATAGGGATTCTATAATCCCAAATGCAAAATTAATGAATGAATGTTAACAGGGAGGGAAAACTCACCTATTTACATTAGAATTAAAAATGATATTAATTATCCTAAGCAGCAGACAGTTTGCCAAGATGTTCTTGCTTCTCTAATACTGTATACAATATCAATATATGGTACTTGTATCACAGAGCTGTGATGACAGGAAGGAAATAACATTATGTGGATTATTAGTACTAAAATGAATGCAGCTTCATATATGAATGCGAATAAAACGTGTTCATTTCTGAAAACGTTTCATCAATGTCGGTCTCCTAGAATACTTCTAGGACGCTGGATCAAACCCATAGTTGTACATATCAAACCCACCATTTGTAAAGACAATGACGACCTCACGACATGCTGACCGAGGCGCAACATACTGATGTTTCTTCTTTACAAATTTGTCGATTTCATTTTGTGTTATTCCTTTGACTTTGAATATATTGCATAGCTTTTTAGCACGAGAAGTCACGTTAAACCAACCATGTTTAGGTGAACTACGACCCGTATGTGACTAAAAACAAAAATGTTGATTGGCTGAGAAAACAATATGTGACCAATAGAATCTAGGAATGTCTATTCTCTGAGCCAATTGAAACCGCTCATACATATGCGTGGACAGTATCAGGTTGCAATTTTAATATATGGCCGCAAGATGGCGTTATTCTAAGTATATACATGTTTTCATTACATCTATAGCTTATCTTTGTTTTTAAACAAATTACTTAATTAATCTAGATGGTATACAGTGTGTGCTGTTAAAACATGACAATCATCCTGTTTTTTGTTTGTTTTGTGTATCCTGTATCCCTTTGAAGATTACTTGGTTACCATTTACCTCTTTTACTACACTAAAGAACCCTTTTCACCTAGCAATGCATATAGTAATTTTTATTATATATGTGTTCTTATATTTTACATGTTTTTTATATTAGATTCGATTTATATACTGTAAGATTGAGGTATATACTGTAAGATTGAGGTAAAACGTCATGATGAATAGGAATAGGTTATACAAATAATAGTTTTATCTAAGATACCATATCTCAGCTGTACCAAAAACTATTTTCATATGCTGATGTTAGATGTTCAAAATATGTAACCTTTTGAGGGACTCTCTCTGACCTTCTAGTGCATTACTTGGGTTACACAGACTGGATGAGCATTAGCACTAAAGCAGATTTGTTTAGTGGCATGGATTCATTTTGCTCATGTGTGAAATGCAGTCCCCCTTCGATGATTCCTTCCGAATTAAGTTATGTCTCTACTTTGCTGGGCCTTAAAAATGCTACTAATTATTCCACACGGTTAATTATGAAGGATGTGTGCGTGTGTGTGTGTGTGTGTGTGTGTGTGTGTGTGTGTGTGCGTGTGTGTGTGTGTGTGTGTGTGTGTGTGTCTGTGTGTCTTCGCATGTGCATGCGTGTCAGCATGAATATACTCTACAGTTAAGCTCCCCACGGAGCTTAATGTTTGCAAGCTATCTCCATGGAAACACAGCAGGTGCTTGACTAAGCATGAGATACAGGTGTGTGATGGGGCACGGTATCTCACCTTGGGACACTGTAGCTTTTTTCCTAGAGCAAGACACTGCTTGAGTCACAGCAGTGTTAAACCAAGCGATTGAGCCATGTATACACTCACGGTTACATATCAAACTGCAGATATCTTAAGAACTGATAACATTCATAGGCTAAGTCACTTATTTGTCATTTATTTGCACAGTGCTTAATCACTTTCTGCCTCAAAGCCCATTTACTCAGGAAATTAACCGCATCTATAAACTATAAATCCTTCAGACTCACAAACTCTCTGATGAAGGACAAATATTCTAAGACTGAGGTAATCTCCAGTGGAGGCATTGTTAGCTATTTAGGTTAGCTATGAGATAATTTATGAGTTAATTCATCAACACGAATACAGTATATTACTCTATTCCATTATTGCATCAGTTATCATTGGGTGTAACCTGTGGTAGGGTTATCCACTTTGGGCAAGACCGGCTATAAGATGTGTGTACAGGGATGGTCAGTGACTGACGTCATGGAAATAAGTGTTCTTAGCTTGTTAACAGTAGGCTATGGGTGGACACTGTGTGGCATACGAACAATATTGACCCCCTTATTTGACAACCACATGGACAATGTTGAATTACGTTAGAAGTATCTTGCTTTCATACATTATACATATGCTAACTGTAGCTCTATGGGGGTGGGCTGTTGGGCATTACATGGGGTGGTATTATTACATTGTTGTTGTTTTTAAAGTATTGTTTTAATGGTTTAGTAGTGTGGAGCACTTTGTGTTACATGTATTTGTATGAAAAGTTCGATATAAATAAAGATTGATTGAAATATTTTGATCAAAATATAGATTTGAAATATCACATTTCATCACAAATGGTGCCAGTCATTTATATAGTGTGATTCAGTTTAGCAAGAACAATGACTGAAAAGTGTTATGCAGGTTAGGTGGTTGCAACCCAACCCAACCTGAGGTATCACATTTGTAAATATGGCAGCATTAAGGAGGAAACAAGGGTATGTTTCTCAAACATCTTGTTTTCACTCCAAAGACACCTTACCCATACTCCTGGATAAGGTTTCTCCAAAGACCTATTTGCAGCAAAATCCACAGAAACCTACAGTTGCCTGCCAAGTATTTATTTGAAGACCTGTTTCACATTCAGGAGAGGAATAGGCTATCTCAAGCACATGCCAAGAAAACTGGAAAAATAAATGTAAGGAATATGACAAAGCACATATATTTGGACAAGCGCTAATAAATAAGAAAAGTGGTAGGCTATCATTGTTTTACAAGCTACCGTGAAAGACATTATTTTCTTTTGTTATCCTGAAACAAAAGAAATTTGCAGATTTGTGGATGTTTTACAATATTTTTTAGCTCTGGATCCCTATGAATCACAACCATGGCCTCTTCTTCTCATTGCCGTGGTTATGATTCATGGGTATCCAGGCTAGATATTCTTACTGCAGTAAAGCACTCTGTAATAGAAATCGTTAACCTGGTTCTGTATTTGACTTAGGTTGTGTCTGAGTAGAGAGCCACAATACTTTCTAGCTACAGCTGTGTCAACATACTGGACCAAGTAAACTAATACGTGTCATGCTTTTGATTTAACATAAATGTATTAACCGATGCAACACAGACAAACATTACCACCTATATTTATGGAAGAGGTAAAGTCCATTCACAATTCAAGTAAGGATTGTAATGTAATGTGGTTGCTGTAAATGCTTCTGAGGCAGCTTTGCTTTTGTATCCTTGAGGGTAAAACCAGAGTTACAAAACAACATTGCCCGGGCTTGCCCAGCTCATTGCTGCATGCTGACTGGCTCACACTGTCCTCTACCCCTCCCCCTATAACCATATATGCACAGCTGTATTTAACTGATTGAGTTTGCGAGAGATGTTTGCGGCACTCTTAACACAATTGAGGAGTGTACCTTTAAGCCTTTAATGGTATAGTCATTCTGGAGAGCATTTTGATATTTGAACTTGATCAAAACAAAAACACCTCTGTTCAATGCCATAGCGCTCCCTCACATTGGAAATGCATTGTTGTGTGGTATGGTCTGCACCACATTGTTTCCAACAAAAAATGCATTAGCTTACAGTACAATTGCTGACTTTACCTTTAAGAAAGCTATTGTATCAGTAACTGTCATGTCTAATAAACAGACTATGTTACATTAATGGTGTCAACAGTTGTAAACAAGATTTATTATCCTTATTTATCGTTAGCAGACAAGTCGTTCTTACAGAGGTCTTATTAAAGCCTTAATGAAGCCTTTTTGAGCAACACTTAACATGAAGTGGAGGCAAACCTGTAGCGGGGAGGTGTTGTGGTGCTCAGATGTCCTTCTTCAAGGTCTTCCTGGCTGACTCACAGCACCAGCTTTGTCCTGAAGCACAAAGACCTCAGTGTTCCTTTTCTCCAAATGTGCATACGCCACACCACAGGTCTAAAACGACCAAATAAATACGTTTACTTTTTTTTTTTTTTTGAGTCGTGATGAACATAACTATGGTGAAACCATAGTTTTCATGCTTTTTGTTGACAAGAAATTAGACCTGTCACACTTCTGGATTTGGTTGCTGTACAGCGCTCTCAGAACCCCAAACCGAGCACACTCAGTCACCCTCACCCTCATTGAGGTGGAGAACATGTGAGCCTATGGACTAGGGAATAGGGAAAAGCTTAGAGCAGCGTGCCAACAAGTTTTAACTCAGGAGCGGGAAGGGCATGCACTCAAGTTTCACACGGAAACGTTTAACTTCAAATGGTAGTTTCAAACACAATGGCAATTCCAGGCACAAATTGACACAAACGTGTACGTTTTTGTTATACCTTACATCACATGTAATGAAGTTGCTGCCAGTGAAGCTAATGAACCCCGCAATGCAACAATACATTTTGCTTAAAACTCAGGCCTGCAGGTATTATGTAAACTAACCTGTGAAATAACACTCTAATTAAAGGTGGAATAAGCAATGCTGGAGAAAGAGATTTGAAGTCAACATCAAAACATATACACATCTCCCGTCAGTGCCATAGGTGCTTCACAGAGGCTCTGCCACCCCCCCCCCACATTGTTTTTCATCTGTTTTGACCACCTGCACATTATCATTCACAAATATATATCGTCATCAGTGACTGTATCGCATACTAAAAATGGGAATTATCTCAGTTCTCTTCAACTAGCCTAAATGAAGGAAGTTACTTTACATTACTTCCCTACGTTCCTCTTTTATCGTAGTTTTAGAGAGCATCCTCAACAATGTGGCCATTCTCTGTTGCTCTTTTATTCCTGAGCTATAGCTGCAGGTAAATCATTCTTCAGGCTGGCCGCAAAGTCGGAACAGCTGACCACAGCTCTGTAGGTGTTGAGTAACATCAAATAAAGCGATTTCTTTACCAGCATGTTGCCACTGTGTTATTGGGATCAACTGATAAGGGGCCAACAAATGTTTCCCAGGTCACCTTACAGGAAGTTTGTGATGTCAGTAAAGTCAAAGAATGGCAATTTTCTATTCAATTTTTATTAATATAAGCATGTCTGAATTATGCATATCTTGGTGTATGTTTATGTTTAATAGAGCCACTTGAAAGTGGCTCTATTAAAGGGGCACACCTTTTCTTCAAAAGGTGCTCATTAGAATTGTTGTGGAATTTTAATGGAAATTTACAGTATTAAGCCCGGTTGTTATTTGTTTTAGCTGGTTGCAAGACTTGGTCTGACTGAGTCTGAACTGGGTGTTTTATTTAGTTTTGACCATTGACTCACCTATAGCTCAAGGCATGTGCTCGGTCACAGATCATGCTGGGCTGTTTATTAGCCAGTGCCCTGCTTGGTTAAACAAAAGACTGAAAGAAATGAACTCACTTTCAAAAATGAAGCATACATACAGCTTGAGTTTGTATTATTTGTCAACCTTTTAGCCTGTGATGTTTAATTTCCCTCAATAAACAGTATGCTTTTCACTCTGGCTGTAGGGAAGAAAACCTATTTGTTATATTCAAATATACATTTTACATTCTTATTAAATGACATCGGTTGCATGGTGATTTAATGATAGGCCTGTAGGTAATAGCCACAATGATTCTGTAACTATTCTAATAGAATGTAGTTTGCTTACAATATGCTGATGAATGACCTGTCCAACTAGTGACAAATGTACTATACTTGTAAGTCACTTTGGGTCAAAGCATCTGCCAAATGCTGTAAATGTATATATATAATAATGTAACCTGTGAGTGCAGGCACAGGAAGGTATGCAATACGAGCTTCAAGCTCGGCGTCTATTAACAAATCACGATACAATGCTGTCTCTGCCAGCAGTCTCTAGCAACCGAAACATGCATTCAATGCAAACATACAGTACAATGAAATGACCGAATACTAACAGCACGTAATACCCAACATATACTAGGCCTATGCCCCTCCCATGTCGTGCAGGTGCACAGTGCATGCGACGAGGTGATGAATGTGTGTATCTTAGCTGCGGGCCGCGGCGCACCTACCGCCAGGGGGGCTGTATGATACATTAAAGGTGGAGTCAGCTATTCTGTGTATTCATTAAGTAAAAAGTGTATTAATCTCTGACTCCAAAGGTATACACTCCCTACTACACTCTCATGTGTCTAGAAATGCCACTGTGGCCTACACTCCTCTCTACTCTCTCTACACCTCCTTCCCTGACAGTGAGTTGGGAAGTTAATTTGTTTTGACGTAACTAGCACAACCAAGGACATTACGGTGGCTACAGTATGTCTTAGCTGCAGTAACACTTATGCACTGTGCTATCAGTAGAACACTGCACACATTCCTACTTTAGTACATTCATCTTGAGAAGATATAACTACCTTGAGACAGGACGTGAAGTCGTGATACATTTACGGCATTTGGCAGATAGTCCAGCAACTCCGGGGCTCGAACCCAGAACCTTCTGGTTGGGAGTCAAACACCCAGACCACTAGACCACCCTACACCCTACTGATACACCTTTATCCTTTACAACTGAACCTGAACTGAATGTTAATTTGATCAAAAAAATTACTCTTTGTTTATCATTTCACCATGTGTGGAATGAATTATTTGTTTATTCCATGCTGGTTAACACATGTATGCAAATCAAAGAATATTGAGCACAGTGGGGTATTGTAATAATAGCAAATATATTTGGCATGTGCTCTTTGAGACTGTAATGTTATTATGGGCTACATAAATAAACTTGACTTGACAATATGAATAGGCTTGCTTATTTCAGAGAGCTTTGCATCTCACTGGCCCAGTGGTCCACGCCACATACTGTATTGTACCTGCAGACATCTAGTCATCTCCTGATGCCAGACACCCCATAAAGGTAGTAGAAGACATGTCTTATCACACAGCAACGTATAAAAAAATATATATATATCTTCTATCAAGCACTTTGCCTCACCAGATGACATTATAAAATGTACAGTATAAAGTGGAATTTAAATGACGATGATGTTGCATACATCTGGTGTATTTATTTAGAATGAAAAGTAAAGTTTGATTGGAAGAAACACGTTTGATTGGAAGAAACTTAAAAGCACATATACTGTATGCGCGAGTTGATTTCCCTTAAATATTGATATTTATCAACAACTTCCATGCAACAAACAACCATTGCCACAATGACAAGGTTTACAGGATATCAATACATGGTCATTTTCCACCACAACATTACATACTATAATTCAGGAACAAAAAACATGTACTGATGCCGAATTAAACCTGACACAGACACAGTATATTGAATTGATTATATCTCTTGTTTGAAATAGTCTTAAAGGTACAGGCCTCAGTTGCATTATAGTGTTATAGCGCCCCTACGAATAACATATGATTGTAGCATCTGTGTTAGGGGAGAGGAGGTGTAGAGAACAGTGCAAGCATATAAGCACTCAAACTGTTTTGTTTATTATGCTGGTTTCAAACACAAGGACGTTTAAGGACACCGAGGATTGTATCTTTAATTTCTGGTTGTCCGTTGGTGTGGACACATGGTGGTCGATGTCCCAAGCCAAATGTAAAACTATGGGATGGTTACAGCATGTATGCTTTATCAATCCTGTCTCTGGTATGTCTGATGTCCAGGCAGGTAAGACAACCTTTGGTTACCTTTGGTTACCTTTGGTTACTGGTGTGTTTGAATGTCTTTGTTCATGTGTGTGTACGCCGGTACACTGCATACCATTTTCAATGAAAACAAGTCCTTACTTTTTGCAATATTCTTCCCCCATTCTGCATTGTCAGCATTGATCTGCCCAGTGGAGTGCTCCCGGTCCAATAATCGCAGGCATTGCAAAGAAAGTCATTGTTCTCCGGTGAAGCGAAGGTTTTACCCCATGCTTTGACTTCCAAATAAAGAATTATACTGTCTGCCAGAGGTTCACTGGTAGTCCACCAACAGAAACTGTTTCCTCATAGGACCCATTTAGGAAACGTGAATAACAGCACAGCTTCAGGCAGCCGGCACAAAAGTAAAAATACACAAAGTGAAATGTCTTGGAGGAGGTGTTTGGGTCAGCAGGTACTGTGTTCAGAAGTGGGCAGTCTGCAGACTGTTCCCCTAAGAACAAAAACCAAGATAATTGACTGTTACATACACAATAATGTGGCAATATTACAATGCAAACTAATTTAAAGGTGCTCTATAGCAGCAAACAATTATTTTCTATGTAAAGATATAGCGGAGTAATTGAGTCCTGAACAGAGAATGACATCACACTCCCTATGTTCTTTATTTTCATATTTGGCTGGTTGGTGCGTGTGTGTGTGTATGTGTGTGTATGTGTGTGTGTGCCCCTCTAAGCATTTGTTTTGGTTTGAGACACTGGTGCGCTTAGTGTGACATCTAATGGCAGAAAATCATATAGCGCTACTTTAAAAGGTGTGTGAAGTGAGAAACAGAACCAGGACTGATTCCAGCATGTCGGTTACAGAAGCAGAGGTAGAAAGATACAATATGGCGGGAGGTACGGAACAGTGAAAGCTGTCGGCAGGGCAACAGGCAACCGGCAGCAGGTGGCCTTGAGAGACAGTCAGCGCCCCCAGGTAGAGAGGAGAAAGAAAAAGCCACACACAAAGGGAGGATTCATAGGAGAGGTTACTGTGGTTACAACAGGAGCCTGTAGGAGTGCACGTGCACATAGACCGGAAGTAGAAAGAAGGGTCAGGAAAACTTTGTGACAGATAGAAGGCGCCAATCCTAATTCTACAGCTTAAACAGACATATAATGTGCACTGATGGCACAACAGGGTAGTGTGTTTGAAACACGAGGACAACAGGAGGGATTAAAGGCATGAAATAAACAAATACATAAATAAATAAAGTAATAAAGAAAAAATACACACAGCAGTGACACTAAATATAACTAGTGCTTCACACTACAAAACCATTAAAAAGAATACTTTAAAAAACAAAAAACAATGTAATAATATCACCCTATGTAACGCCCAACCCTCCAATCACAAACAAGCACCTGGGAAAACCAAAAAAATCAAGCCCAAACATCCCGAGTCCCATTGCCGCCATCTCAGTCAGAAAATGGAAAATGGAAAACTGAAGACACTGAAGGAATGATACCCCAGACCACCGACGATGCGGCACCAGGGGCGCACCACCGAACAGGTGACTCATTGGACCAGCTACTGCTAAGGTTGTGCGCATGAACTCCGAGGACAACAGGATGGTTACGGTCCGAAAGGTTGCAGGGTGGGAAGGCCAACCTCTGTGGCAGTGTAGTACTACCACAGTGTCCTACTCCTGGCACTGTGTGGCACAGTGGGTGTGGACGCACAGGAACTACTGACCTGTACTTACGTCCCCTGCCTGATGAGGTTGCCCGCCCCGCAGCTTCTGCAAGACAACAGGGAGGGGGTGCTGTCCCCGCCGCCGCTGGCCGGCGAGTGGACCGAGGCGCGGGGGATGTGCGAGGTGCAGGTCTGGTCCGTCTGGTGCTGCGCGACGCCACGGCAACGCGCCGAGCGAAAAACACACAGGGTGTTACAAAGGACTGAAACCCTATAACTTCCTCTAAGATTAATTTGCCTACCACACAGTCCGTGTGTGTGTGTGTGTGTGTGTGTGTGTGTGTGTGTGTGTGCGTGTGTGTGTGTGTGTGCGTGTGTGTGTGTGTGTGTGTGTGTGTGTGTGTGCGTGTGTTTGTGTGTGTGTGTGCCTAACTAACAATTTGTCAGCATAGTCATTGTTATTGTCCCTCTGTTTTCACCAAAAAGGACATTTGACTCGGTTTTGCCAAGGGATATTGTTGTGTGGTGTGGTCTGCACCACTTTGTTTGTATTCCCATTTACTGTTTGAGGGCTGTGTGGAAACACTGGATTATTAGGAGAATTTAGAAATTCACTAAATTTGACAAAAAGCGTATTAGCCTACAATCACTGACTCCACCTTTAAGATCCATCCATCGTAAACATAACTTTATATTTATATTAAAGAACAAAAGGAAACATTCACATTTTTTTCACATTTCGTGAAATACAGTATTAGCATTATTCTTTTACATGAAAAATTAACTTTTTAAAATTAGTATAATAATAATACAATCAGTGTTTCACCCCTATAATGTGTACTACTGTAAGACTTCCATGACCAACTCACATTGCCTGCTTCTCCCCTGATGAGAGCCAACTCGGTGAGCCGGTACACAGAATTGCGTGACTGCCCACTGTAGCCGCTGTAGGGCGATACAGGATTGCCACCTGCATGGGAGAGTCAGACATGGACACACACATGCATGACTAACAAGAGAACCATTCTTTCCTCAGCCATAACCTTGTTGACAAGATATCTTTAGGCCTTCACAGCTGTAATGTCAGGTATTCAGGCATCCAAGGTGAGACCAGTACTGTGGGGCTCAGTCACCAAGACCAAGGTCTTCAGCGCTAAAAGATAACAGTATTTTATCTTGTTTGTTCTCTCGGTTGTGTGTGTCCTGTGTAAAAGGCACAATTTTGTCATTCATCAGCATGGAGATACCTGTGAAGTATCTACCTTGGGTGAGACTGCCGTCATGGTCACACCCCTGCCTCCATGGCAACTCAGCAAACACAAGCATCTATGTTTCGGGGTGGGAGCTGGGGTTTGGTGTGTGTTTTAACAGTGTGATATGCTGGTGTGGGAAATTATGTGGTGGACATTCATTAACACGGGAGGAATCTGTTGCCCTGACAGGAAGGAAGTTCACACTGTGTTTGTATGTTGACTCAGTTTGCAATGGTCAAGGTGAATGGAACCAAATACGCACTTTAACGCCCATTAGTCTAGAACTGTCGAGAAAACGCCTTAATGGACATTTAAGCATTAACCTAGTGATAGAGGGTTTTTGAGTATGACTATTTTAATACTCAGAATAACCTACTCTATAAAATATAGATAATATATTCTTAAGGAGTATTGGTATATACTATCGTTGTATTATATTTATTTGTAGGCTATTCTATATATAATATATAATATAGTATATATTAATGTAAAAGGACTAACAGTATATTGTGCATCGGTTTACCCACAGTCAGTGATGAATGGTTGATGAACCGCTAGTAACTGATTTAACTGCATCTGAAAGAGTCTCCTGACCTGCTGACTAGGCCGTTCCTCCCAGGGTACGGACCTGCTGCTGTATGTAGTGCTATCCGCGCTACTAGCCTCTGTGACTCCCTATGCTATAGCAAAGGGTGATCATCACTGGCTCCCACCGTGGCGGTGATGATCGTCCTTTGCTATAGCCTCTTTGGCTGGGTGCTAGTCCTTGGGACATAGTGTTCAGTCGGGCTCTGGGCTGCTCTGTGATCAGATACTACCCAAAGCATTGCATTAAAACATCAGCAAATCACATTTTGTAGGGTCATTTGGTTGGATGTGAAACTTAGCACTATTTTTCAGGGTGAATTGTTGATATTTTTCATTTATATTAAATATCTGAGCACAGATATCCGATGGTTGATTACATATCTGCCAGGATAGGAGAAGTATTATAATACAAATTGTTGAAAAACTGTACATTGTGTATGTTCCCAGAAGTACAGTAGAGAATGTTTCCCCATATCAACCATGTGTCAGAACATGATGAAAGTCTCTGTAGACCATTAAACTATCTTTCAGTCAGAAATCACTGTAATTTGTATAGCAAAAATAGTTTGCTGACATTATGTCATTAGTGTCCTTCAAGTAAGATAACAAATAAATTAAGTTGTTTAAGTTTTAATCAGCTAAATAGGTTTCCTATATAGTAGTCTCCAAAACATGCTCTCATTTTCCACAGAATACCATGGGGAAGATGAACTTAAACAACTTTGGATGGATTTTTTTCATGTCAACAATCTTGTCAATCACACTGGATGGTACTGGCCATACATACCATGGTTGGGCTCATCCATTGAGAAAGCCTTGTTCTCCACGAACATGTTCTGGGAGCTCTGTTGCTTCAGAATGGTTTCATAGCCTATCGCCTGGTTGGCATAAATGTCATCGCCCATGCCTTCCTGGCTGTCGCTACTGGTCCAACAGCAAATATATGGGATGGTGTGGAGGATGAGGAACACCCAGCCATTAGCCACAAGGGTGATGGCCAAGGTGGGGTCATCCCAAGACGCCCCCCCCGTCCTGGGATTGCCGTAGAGATACATGGCGGTCCACGCCACCCAGACACAGACGGACAGGAAGCTAGTCAGGAAGAGCAAGGCGCCCTCCTTCTTCCACTGCTTGTGCTTGCCCGCCATGATGGCCAGGCTGGCCACCAGCGAGGCCAGAATCAGGGCCATGACGTAGATCAGCGCCATGACGCTGTCCTGGTTGGAGATGTGGCACGGCGCCGTGGCGTTGTGCGTGGCGTTGAGCGCCCCCTGCGGGTAGCGCACCAGCGTCATCACCATCCACTCCGTGTTGATGACCACCTCCACCAGCCACAGGCCCAGCGCGCCCAGGCACAGAGCCCAGCCCCTGGGCCCATGGTTCCTCCGGGCCAGGATGTTGTGGTTCACGCATTGCATGAGCAGGCACGCGAAGCAGCCGGCGAACAGCACCCCGAAAAGGAACCTCCGCGTGGTACACGTGGCAAAGTTTCTCCCCACGATGAAGGCAAAGGACAGGCCGAACAGACCCATGGTGGCGAGCAGGAAGTAAGCGTTGAGCGCCAAGGTGCTCCTGCGTTTCCTGTCTACGATGAAAGGCAGGCTGGCCAACAATGCGATCATGAGGACGATGGAAAATACCACACCGCCTGCGGCCAGCGCCTCGACGATGATGCCCCACAATGCACTCGTGTCACAGAGGTTGTAATAGAGCGGGTCCAAGTGAGGGCCGCAGCCCGGCGGGGGGGCGCTTGTAGCCATGGAAACAGCAAGCGTCACAGAAAGCACTGGGAAATGCTCTGGGAAGTGGTTCCTGGATCCCAACAGCACCTGTTCATGTGGATAACATTGAGATTCTGAGTTAATTGTGATGCGGAGCGATCTGATAAAGTCCAGAGGATGTTAGTACAGTTAATGGTGAATGGTTAATGGTTAACAGTATGTGTAGGCAAACATTCTTGGATCAATGCTGTGAAATAAAATAAAAATGAAAAAATCAACACAGAAACCAAACTGAAAACTGAAGAAAAACGATTTACCAAGTAGTGTCACATGAACAGCGTCTTTTCAAGGCACTTCGTTAATCACCATCACAACAAGCAGGGACACACAGTCTTTTAAATGAGCATCTCTACAGTCCCAGACTTGCCTTTGTGCTGTGCCATTCTATTTCTGTTTTTCCCTGTCAGATCAAAATTCAGAGAGCTGGGGACTAGAGTCTCAGAACCTAATCGATGGCTGTTATGGTGGTCAAGCAATAACAGCAGGGACACTTTATGTAATATACTGACCCACTTCTTTATTCCATATCCCTAGATTTGATTAACCCCTTTATAATGTAATATACCAGCCAATTAAATAAATTGCAGGAGCTGTTCAGAGTGGAAATGTATGCTACTAGTTTGTTTTGGTTGGGAAGTTAGTACTCTAATATCTCAAAGTATCAATGCAAGCTTACAGCGACTTAAAACATTAGTAATAAGACTATTGTGTCTCTACTACTGGAAGACTCAATGTATGGGCTTCCGTAAGCCACATACTGTATCTGATAAACCATAAAGAAGCAGTTGTCATACACTACTGCAACACTTGTGTGGCGCAAATCATATACAATAAACAGCATATCCACATGACCACTTATGAAGAACATAATTTACATAAAGCAGATAAAGTAAATGCAGATATAGTTAATACGCAGCAGTATACAGCAGTGGTCATCAAACCATTTTGGCTTTTGTTACCTTTTAAAATAAAATGTCAAGCCTACAAGGCTAGTTATTTATAGTTAAGTCAGTTAAAAACACAAAAAGTTAAGATTTCATTATGTAAACTATTATATTTTAAAGGTTGTTCATATGCTGGAGAATGGGCTAGTTTGTAGACCCAACCTTGTAAATGTTTCAGGAGCACTACTTTAAATGACATTATATTTATATTTGTTTATATTTATGTATATATTTAAACATTTATATACTAGAAAAATCTAAAATGTATTCAATATAAATGTATGGTTTCTTTATGAATTTATTTTATTTTATTTTACAGTAGCCATAGCCTATTGTACAACATGTAACATATAAGTAATTTACATCGCATCTAAGAAAACAGTGGTTTAAACTTGAGAATCTTGAGAACTCGAGAAAATGACTGTAACTTCGTTATAGCCTATACACCAGCCATACCTGAATATCTTGCAAGAAGTTTAGTCAGGCGCCGAATCGTTCAGATCTTTCCACTAACTTGCTTATTCACCTGCTCCAGCCCGACACAATGTTGTAGCCTACTGCAAGTAATAAATATGTATCACATATCACTCCAGATATCAAAACATCGGTTACCAGAGTAAGTTAACGACAAACTGCTCTTCGGGAAACTCTCGTTGGAGCCCACATGATACCTACTGCGTTCACGGCAAAGCAAAGTTGAAGTAGATGAACGTTGAGAGAATGAAATATTCCCAGGAGTGTTTTTGGCCAAAGGGGGCTGTCCCAACACGCACATTTTCTCTCAGGAGTGCGTGCGTGCACGATTTGCCATTTGCGTTTGAGTATCATGAAGATCTTTATAGTTAATATTATACATATTTAAACAAACACTGTACAACACGGGGATGACTTTCTTTGATTTAATCTATTTCATTACCCTATAGTTCGACGCAGCATATTACACAAGAAAATTGGTGGTAATACAGTTCTTATTTGAGCTGCTAAATGTGGAATGAAGTGACATCTAGTGGTCACCAATGGGATATACATTCTACGTGTCGTACCGTCTGTGACATCAAGGTGGCAGCAACGGCATATACATATACTGTTGCTACAACTGGGCAAAATGAGTTTTCTCCATAAAATGCTGTTATGTTTGTTTTGGATCCAAAATGCCGGCTCTTGAACTCTCCCAGGCAATATATCAAACCAGATGTTTTTATTCTTAAAAACGCAACTGGAATTGAGGTCATTTTAAAAACAATGTCATGATGACCAGTCACTCAGTCTAGAGTCAAATTGTATGTAATTTACAGTACAATGCACCACTGGCAAGTGATAATTGGATCGCACTGGTCCATTTTCGGTTTTGCAGTAGAATAATTATAATGTGTGAAATGACATCCAAGATTGTTTGAAGTATGAAGGCGCTATATTCCACCGCTGCATGGTTAACGTCAACGTGATATAACGAAATGAGACAAGACAGCTGTCATTGGCATTGCGCTAAACAGGAGCATAGTAGAAATGCTTCAGACTGTATTCGAAATCATATAAAGATCTGCAGCTGCTAAACTACCCCTGGTATTTTGTGTTTTCTGTAGATGCTTCCACCTTATTCAACCACGCTGTGTTTTGTCAAAGCTGACGCATTTTCACACTTTAGTTCTCACCTCTTTCTCTCTGCCTGTGCCTGCCAGTGTTATACTTGGACGGTTCAAGCATTTGTGTGAGGCTTTCTCTCTTCCTTCTGCTAGTAATTCCTGTTGTTCTGTTTTCCTGGCCTTTGAATATAAATATTTGCATATATAGTCTGCATATTTGCATATACTGTGTGGTGTGTGTTTGTGTTCATGAAGTCTGACATTGTTCTTGCTAGTTTATGGATCAGGTTTGGTTCTGTCTCTTGTTTCCAAAGCTTTGCCACCTATAGGCCCTATGCCATATCTACTGTAGTGTATAACTGATACATTAGTGATACATCAAATACATACAGTAGGCAATAATATAACAATAGGTAGAAAAGATGCACTCAATTTCATGGTAAACATATATTTACTCTGTAAAATAAAATGTCAGTCAGTGCATACAGACAGGAACATTTGTCATTACAATAATCTGTCACCAGGGGAAACTCTGGGAAATAATGTAAACATTGTACTTATAGCCACTTCAGCAACAACAGGGCAACATGCAGAATGGTGTGACTTCCAAAGTTCACACTCAGCTAAACAGTTAAATAATCTTTGAAAATTGTTCCATTTTGCGATATTACAGAAACAGTTACAGAATGACATTCATCTTACTGTAATCAGACAAGTGCAGTTGATGAAGCTGGTATACTGTATGCTGTATATATAGATAGATTATATTCCTCAACCTCTGCTTATAGTCTACATCTTTAGAGACATCTTGAGCGTGGATCCCAGCACAGCTTTGTAGAGCTTTAAAGAAAATGCTGTGCACACATTGTGCCACGTCATTATGGCTTTAACGGTATACTCTGTTAATACATCGAATCCCCGCCCCACCCTCGCTATTCTGCTAACTGTGTTGGTCACTGCGACCACACACCCTCATCTCCGTTTGCCTCAGGACGCAGGGAATGTCTTCAAAGAATTACTCCATGACATGAATGGACATCTGCGCGTGAGGCCTCAGCAAACACACCAGTGGCCACAGGTACACAGAGAAACACGGATGGGCCGTCGATAGAGTACTGTGGTGGAACTGGGCAGATGGTGACAATGGTGAAGGTGAAAAAACACACATTGTTCATGTGTGTGAAAAAGTAAATGCACCAACAGGCCTACGTTCAGGGCGGTTTCTGACGCCTGTCATGGAGATGGTAGAGTTTAGTTCTTTTTAACTCGGCAACGCCCTCTGGCGACGTCTGTCGCGCGCCAACGCCAAAGTTTAGAACAAGGTTTTTATTGTTGAGCGTCAAATCAAATCAAAAATCTTTGAATCTCTGCGAACACCTTTGTCAGTTTGTTTTTTCGATTCAAACGTCGCGGAAAGTGTATAACATGACGCGATGCCGAATGTCATTTAAAGTTACACTTGCATTACCGCAGAACCTAAAATATCTGCCCCATCTCAATGTTCATGTTAGAAACACAACTGTGCCAGAAACAACATGCAACCATGGAGGGACGGTCTGAGTATATGAGCTGAGAGGAGGTGTAGAGAGGGGTGCAAGCCAATCCATTTCAAACCAAAACAATGTTGTTGTTTTCTAGGCTGGTTTCAACCATACCTTATCACAGTTAGAGCAGTTAAATATACTATGTCTATGAACTAGCTCTACATGTTAAAACATAATAACACAATTGTCATTTTATAATAATGTAAAGAATTTACTGTATGATATATAGCATAAAGCTGCAGAGTCAGCATTATGCAATATTAAAATGATGTGGTGCATTGTGCCAGACACCTCTTCCCACACTATTTTGGTCATTTAAATTATAGTCAAATTCTCTTTTCAGTGCGGTGGTGTTAATATAGTTGAAGATAAAGGACAGTCCTCAATATGTACTGTATTGGTGTGAAAGGGCCAAATGAACCTTTGATTGAGAATTAATAGCAATGTTTTCAACAATAACAACTATAGTTCATAGTGAGGATGGTATATTAGGGACATTATTCAAACATAATTGTTTGCTTACAATATTGCTGGTGTACGACCTGTTCATCTATTGACAAATTAATCTATTGACAAATGTACTAATTGTAAGTGGCTTTGGATAAAAGCTTCTGATAAATGCTGTAAATGTACATTTTCCGAGAGAATATTTTTTTTCTTATGAAACACACAAATATTTTATATTCACACACTAGCACCTGGTGACATGCACATCATACGTCTGATTAGTCATGAGGGTTAATTGTGGTTCATGCTTTATCATACTGCAACGATATACAGTGACTTGTACTATTTCACAATTGGCTTATCACAGCCAGTGGAAATGTACCAGCAGCCTTGCACACACACACACACACACACACACACACACACACACACATGCACACACATGCATGAGTGCGTTTTGCCTGCTCATGTGCAAGTGTTTGCGAGCTCGTTCGCAAGCAAAGTGTCTTCCTTGCAATTGTGCGCACCCGTGAGGGTCTGTGCACGTGCGTGTGTGCGCAAACCGTCCTCCTAATCTCTGGCTTGTTTAGCAAGAGCTGGAGGAGGGGGGTGGGGGGGGGGGGGGGGGGGGGGTTTTATG
>JAODUG010090890.1:0-11974 GCA_027564795.1 Aphredoderus sayanus | reverse complement strand
AAGGCGCTAAACCTAATTCTACAGTTTACACAGACATATGATGTGCACTGCTGGCATAACAAGGTGTGTGTTTGAAACCCGAGGAAGACAGGAGGGTTAAAAGACACATAAAACAACACAAACACACAAAGAAATAATTATATACACACAGCAATGCCAATTGGAAAAACACACAAATCATACACAATCAGATGGCGCCGCCGTGTGGCTAAATTCTATATTTCTGAGTACATTACACAAGGGTTAAAAAAAATATGTCAACGACGGTAACGCCACCTCGGGCGTTACAATTGTTTTGTTTGACTTAAAACGGTTTAAAACCAGCGGCGGCTGGTGATAAAAGTTTTGGGGCGATGGTAATTTTATATAGGCTACACTGCCACAAATTTCGACTTCACATTTAGAATGGTTGGAATATAATAATAATAACATGTTAAATTGCTTAACAATAGTAATCTGCTTTGTATGAATAGGCCAGACAAAAAGGCATGCTATTTGGAGTGGAGAAATATTGAGAGGCAATAGTGTTCTAAGGGAGTCGAAGTGTGGAGTCAGATAAGAAACACAAGGTCAAATGATGCTTGTGTTGTTTGTTCTTTTAATGAGCAACAGTGCCAGCACCAGGCAGAGAAGAAAGCTGGTGACGTTGCAGACCAAGGCTCATCATCTCAGAAACGCCAACTCCACCTTTAATGTTTGTCTATATTAGAGTGGGCCAGAGTGTGGTCAGACTTCTTGAACTGAATAAGCTGTTATTGGTCAGGGACAAGAAACTGAGGCCCAGAGCTCTGACTTGTATTGTTATATCTCTTATTAAAGCTGATTCCTCCTAATTCAAACTCCATCAAAGAACACGCAGGAATTGGAACCAGAATTACCTCAAAATTCCTTTAAGAGCCAACTACAGCTCCACTATTCACGTGCACTTGCATCATCACGAGAGCATTACAAAATCTCACTTTATAATATTTCTGCAAGACTGCAATTGCAATTGTAATAGGCTACTATAATGTCTGCTGAAAAGCAAATGTTAATTCTATCTTACCATATTTCCATTGTTTACCTAGCAACAAGCTATTTAGGATATGCTGCCTAGACAAACTCAACACAGGAACCCGACTGATTTTATTTTTAGAGACATGAATCAGTAGGACTCAGAGGGTCGAACCCAAATCAAAGTAGGTGGTGAATTATTGCTGCTATAACGGTCATTTACACTGATTAGCTACTTGTGTTCAACAAGGAATTGTGGGCATGTGAATGCAGGGTATCTGCTCTGGCAACGGCTCAAAGTGGCCCTGCAAGTCGCTGTCCTTATGCCGCTAGTTTGGCATACCGTGGCATACTGACGTTACATTTAGAAATCATACAGTAGATTAGTTTAAAATACTATACACGTTTGTTAAATAATGTTTGCTGCTGTTGTGCTGCTTCCCCTGCTCAACCTTTTCGGCGTATGGAAGCATAAGGTAGTATAGTATGGACGATATGAACCAACAACAAAAAATAAACCTGTGAAAACACTGCGGCTCATCGCCTTTCAGACTGGAACCTCCAGCGGAGTTATGATTGACATCGTCTCAGCATCCATCAATATCAGCGTTAGTTTCTGAGTTGTTATGACGACACACATCACATGAGCGTGAATGTGCATGTGATGTGGCACTATCCATTATAATGGGATTAATGTTTTATGTTTCATATATTTTTAACTGATGACTTATAAAAAAAAAAAATTTTTTTGGATACTTTTGGGATATGTCATGCTCACATTATGTTCAGTTCAAATAAATGTAGCTTTTACAATCTGATATGTTGTGCTCTTCTTTTGCAAGTTATATGATGCTAAATGCATGCAAGGAACTATGTCAACATGCGGAAAAGGACATGGAATCTCCACTTTAAAAATGAATGCCTTTTTAGTGTCTGAATTTGATAAGTGGTATGTGGAATGTGAAAAAATGCTTCAGTGTTTTGCTAAGTTGCTATGGGTCATAATCTATGTTCAGTTCACCCCTCCTGTTGGAATCAATACACTGGACCTGTTACATGAAGCCAGTCTAAGTTGAAGCATCTGTTATTAACATTCTCTGATACAGCTGGAGCTGGAGAGTGGTGCTGCTATTCTGCTTGAAATTTGTCTTAAAGGCACCATTACATAGACTAATGGATTTTCATATGTCATAATGTCCAGTCCACTGACTGGCAAACTAAATATTACGCATTATAGTCCTTAAAATATATAGCCATAAAAAATGTGGAAGATTTAAATTAGGCTACTATCCAACATTGTCTAGACATTGGGGAATGTGATATAAAGGTTCAAAATGATTATGAAGCAATTATCTAAAATAGTATATACATCGTTAAAAGAAATAGACACATGACAACACATGATGAAAGATTAAACTTTATTTTTAGATAGAAACAACATATGGACATAAAACTAAACTAAAATGAAAGCACTATACCTACGTCACCCAATTTATTATCCTCCCTGCACAAAGAACTTTGTGTATTGTTGCTATTATTATTATTATTATTATTATTATTATTATTATTATTATTATTATTATTATAGGTTTCATGACAAAAAACACCCGTATGTTAAAGAAATAAAATAAGCGTTAAAGTAAATTATATTTTTTCTCCAAAATGTAACCCAGGTACTAGGCAAATTAGTATAATTAATATAAACACACATTTGTCATTGTACTTGTCTAAATCATTTGACTAAATCCTTGATTGTAAGTTCTTTAAATATTCCAAACCATGTTTTTTGTTTTAATTAAATGTTGAAGGATACACCATGCTGACTACCCTATTGTGTTTAAGAGTTAAACAGTGAAGCACATAAGAAAACAAATGCATGCAAATTTTCTCCAAAGTAGGCGAAATAGAACTAGAATTTTGGTAAATCAGTCAATCTAAAGATACATGTACAAGGCAACAGCAGGAAGTTCCCCCATATAATTTCTAACAAATCAGGAAGTGGATCTGGAGCTGAATAATGTGTGGCTGCTGCTGCCGTAGTGGCTGGGGTCAGAGGAGGAAGGGGATCCCAGGTCCACACTGCTCCTACGGGAGCCTGTTTGGGAGCCTGTTCGTGAGCCACTTCTGGAGCCTGTGGTGGACCCCGGTGCAGAGAAGAAATTATATGGACTACTAATCCCTCTGGAGGATACTGAGGATGCCTGGAGCATTCTGAGCCCAGTATTCTCCTCCACCAGGCAATTATCCATTGCTTCCTTGTAGGATATCTTGAGTTTGCTCTTGGGGCATGTTAGGATTTTTGCATGGTGTTTGGTGTCTTGAAGCTTCTGGGCTGCTCTCCCATCCAGCCAGCCAAGTTTCAGGGCATCCTCTATTGACCTCCTACAACCCACCTCTGGGTCATACAACCCCCCTGTCACAAACTGGAACTCCATGAATCTCTGGCCTGCTTCATATGGCAGCCACTTCTCTTTCACTGCCTCAGCAGCAGACATTTTCTTCTTGGTTTTTACATCATCAAAGCCAATATAGGCTTTTTGGGCAGGTTTGAGCCTTGTGGCCATGTCATCGTCTATTATGCTCTGGCGAGACGCTTCATGAATGCCAAGTCTACGGCCATTGATAGGGTTAACAATTCCCCCAGTACAAGCCTGGGCCTCAAGAAGTCTCTGGGCAGTAATAGAATCCACCAAACCAATTTTTTTTGCCTCCAAAATAGATAGTTTTTGCAGTGTCTCTGTGTCAAAGACGGCACCTACAGGCTCTTGTTCCCCGACTGATTCAATGGGGGGAGACAAGTTAACAGAAACACTTGATTTGTGTCTCAGGGAGTCGTCTGAAGGGGAAAGATCACTGCTAATAGTGGTACTGTGCTCTGTGAATGTGGTAGTTTTTGTTGTGGTCATTTTGGATAAAGTGGGTGATAAGGGTCTTGTTAAGGCTGTTGACATTGTTGAGGATGCAAAGGATGTAGTATTGGCTGAGGGACTTATCGATAAAGTTGAAGTTGATGACCAACCAGATTTATCGATTATATCTGCAAACTGATTGAGAGTAATTCTGCGGGAGCGGTACTGGTTATAACTGGACTGATTAATTACTCCCTGTTGCAGTAGTTCTGTGATGTCATATTGTTTACCAGTCTTTTTGTCAGTGATCACCACTCGTGATGATCCATCTGGAGCAATCACAGTGAGCTCTTCCCACTCATATTCCTGCTCTAACGATGGTTTTGATGAGCCTGATGACATAGATGAGGACACAGAGGATGTACCTGTGCCTACATGTAATGAGGGACCTGTAGATGAAAATGATGTTGATGACCATCCAGACTGGGTCTTCTTTGCGATAATATCGGCAAACTGAGTGAGAGTAATTCTGTGGGAACGGTACTGATTATAAGTTGACTGATCAATTACTCCATGCTGCAGTAGTTCTGTGATGTCATACTGTTTGCCAGCCTTTTTGTCAGTGATCACCACTCGTGATGATCCATCTGGAGCAGTCACGGTGAGCTCTTCCCACTCATATTCTGGCTGTAACAAAGGTTTTGATGAGACAGATGACATAGATGAGAACGCAGAGGATGTAGCTATGGCAGTGTGTGCAGAGGGTCCTGTAGATGAAGAAGACGATGATGACCAAGCAGGTATGCACTTGTTTGTGATGATATCTGCAAACTGAGTGAGAGTAATACTTTGGGAACAGTACTGGTTATAAGTTGACTGATCAATTACTCCCTGCTGCAGTAGTTCTGTGATGTCATACTGTTTCCCAGTCTTTTTGTCAGTGATCACCACTCGTGATGATCCATCTGGAGCAGTCACTGTGAGCTCTTCCCACTCGCATTCCTGCTCAGACAACTGTCTAAAGGTTTCGTTGTCAATAAGACCCTTCTCAAATGCTTCACGGACTGTCATGTCTTTGTTGGTATCTGGGTCCACAATTACCACTCTCCTCTTTCTCAAAGCTTTCTTCTGGGATGATTGCATTTCTGACTGCTTCTTGTCTTTGATAGGCAGCAGTACAAGGCCAGTCTTTTTATCTGTAATGCAGCGTCTCTTAAGTTCTAAATAGGTTAGGTTTTCTTGTGTGTTGGGATCAAAGAAGCCTTTAGTTTCATCACCTTCATCCCTCAGAATCCTGTTATGTTCCTCATTAAAGTAGCCTCGTTTATAGGCAACCTCCACCTCAATACGGTGGCTTTGTTTAGGATCAATGATGCCCCCACTAGCAATCTGTGCCTCTAGTAGACGGATGCCATGGCCCTTCTCCACTAAACCTTTATCTATGGCCTGGAATAGGGAAATAATTTTATCTGTACCAGGAACTTTGTAACCAGTCACAGCTCTCTCTGCTGCAAGTACTTTGTCCTTGAACTCTGGTCCAACCAGTCCTCTTTTATAAGCATCACTGACAGTTAAGTAAAGGTTGTTGACTGGGTCAACAACAAATCCTGAGGCAGCCTGAGCCTCAAGCAGTTCTAGAGTGGTCCCAGGACGTAATATTCCTTCTTTCATAGCATGATAGATGGCCATTATCTTATTACTGGCCTCATCATAGACACCTGCAATGCAGGTAGAGCCCCTCAAATAGGAGCGTAGTCGATCTTCAATATCCTGGCTGGTTATTTTACCTGCTCTTAGTTGGTCTATATCAGAATTCTCCAGAAGGTTTGCATCCACCAGGTCTACAACTGACACCTGATCCCTGAGCCCCTGGACAGTAAATTGCTGCTCTATAGCAGGAAGGAGCAACAGACCTGTGCTGGGATCTGCTTTACATTTTCTCTTCAAAGACACATAGCTACACGTTAGTTGAGTGTCTGGGTCTATATAGCATTCTGGTGACTGATTCAGGGTGCGGTACAAGTCTTCATCGATAAGATCCCGGTCCCTAGCTATGTTTTTGGGTAGAAACACACTGAGAACAGGATCCAAAATACCTCCCACAGACTCCTGAGCCTGAATCATTCGCAGTGCAGTATCTCTGTCAATTAAGCCTTTCCTCATGGCCTGGCCAGCTGACAAGGGTTTACATGTGCTAGGGTCTTGGTAACCTACAGCAGCAGCTTCAGCTGCAATCAACCTTTCCTTATCCTCCATATCTATCACTCCTCGAGCATATGCATCTGCTACAGTGAGTTTTTGATTTGTTCTGGGGTCAATGATGTGGCCAGTGGCAGCTTGAGCATCCAGCAGCAGGTTAGCACTGTCTGAAGACATGGTTTTCCCTTTCTTTGCTTCTGTAAATGACATTTTCTTCATAGGTCCAGCTGCTACCCCGCCAATTGACCCTGTCCCCTTCAAATAGACCATCTTATCCAATGACACATCAGCAACTGTTTTCTCCCGTTTGACTAGTTGATTAAAAGTTGTCTTATCCAATACACCACAATCAAGTAACTGTTGTGCTGTGACTGGTTTACGGACGCCCTCAAAAAGAAGTTTTGAAGGGTCTAGCTTCTCAGAAATTGGTAGAAGCAAAAGGCCAGTTTGTGCTTCTGTTTTGCATCTATTATTTAGAGATGAATAGCTGATGCCCATTCCATTTTCTGGGTCCATGTAACACTCAGGACTCTGGTTTAGGGTTTGACTGAGGTCTTTATCAATAAGGTTGCGTTCTAATGCTGTACGTTTTGGGAAGAAAACACTAAGGACAGGATCTAAAATCCCTCCCACTGATTCCTGGGCCTGAAGAAGATTTAATGCCCTTTTCTTGTCAATTAGTCCCTTTTGCAGGGCCTCAAACACACACAGAGGCTTGGCTGTGCTAGGGTCATTGTAGCCGATAGCAGCAGCCTCTGCTGCCAACAGGTGATCTCTATCCTCCTTATCCATTACTCCGTTGGCACATGCCTCCTCCACTGTCAACTTCTGATTGGTTCTAGGGTCAATAATGTGGCCTGTGGCTGCCTGGGCATCTAAGAGCAAGTTAGCACAATAGGTAGGCAGGAGACCCTGTTTCTTTGCTTCTGCAAATGACATTTTGCCCTGACTTTCAGTCAATACTCCAGCAATGGGCCCAGTCCCCTTGAGACTGACCCTCTTGTCCATAGAGACTTCTGGAACAGTTTTCTCTCCTTTTACTAACTGGTTAAATGTTGGCTTATCCAAGACACCACAATCAAGCAATTGCTGTGCAGTGACTGGTTTACGGACACCCTCAAACAGCAGTTTTGAGGGGTCTAGCCTCTTAGGAACAGGAAGAAGCAGAAGGCTTGTATGGGGCTCTGTCTTACATCTTCTCTTGAGTGACAAATAGCTGGCACCAAAGTTTGTTTCTGGGTCTAGGTAAAGCTCAGGTCTCTGATTAAGAGCACGGTACATGTCATCATCAATAAGATGACGTGCCATTGCCATGTCTTTGGGGAGGAACACACTGAGGATGGGATCCAGAATGCCTCCTACAGACTCCTGGGCCTGGAGCAGACGTAAGGCTGTGTTTCTTTCAATCAGTCCTTTCTTCATAGCCTGAAATGCTGATATGGGTTGGCCAGTGGTAGGGTCATGGTAACCCACAGCAGCTGCCTCTGCTGCTTGCAACCTATCCCTGTCCTCCTCGTCCACCACACCTAGGTCACATGCCTGCTCCACTGTCAACTTCTGATTGGTTCTGGGGTCAATGATGTGGCCAGTGGCAGCCTGAGCATCAAGTAGTAGGTCAGCACTATCCGCAGGCAGGAGTTTCTCTTTCTTGGCCTCTCTCAAGGACATTTTTATTATAGGTTCATGAAGTGACACTGTACATTTACAATCTTCAATTACCAGTCCAGCTATAGGACCAGTCCCCTTTAGACTGATCTTTTTGTCCAAAGACACCTCGGGAACAGTCACCTGTCCCTTCACAAGCTGGTTAAATGTTGGCTTGTCCAAGACACCACAATCAAGCAGCTGCTGTGCTGTGACTGGCTTGCGAACACCATCAAAGATTAGAGAGGAAGGATCCAAGCTCGGCAGCTCTTTAAGTGTCTGCATCTGTGTCTCCACGGTTCTTCTAACGGTAGTTGTCTCAGTTAGTTCTTTCTGCATTGCCACCAGTCTGTTTTTGTACCTCTCCTCAGCCTCTTTCAGCTCACTCATCAGTCTCTGTATCTCTTTCTTCAGGTAGTTTCTCTCCTGATCCAGTTGCTCCCTGTCTGAGTCACATTTCATAAGTAGGCTCTCCTTGCTCTCATATAGAGTTTTCCAGTACGTAAAGTCCTTCTTTGCCCGTTCATTCTCCTCCTGTAGACTTTGCTTTTGGCGATGCTCAGACTCCAGAGTTAACTTGAGGCGGCTGAGTTCCTCATCAAGCTTCTGGAATCGCTCTTTGTCTTGTTCTGACAACTTCAACTTAAGCAGCAGATCATCTCTCTCCTGTTTCATTTCACTGTACTGACCCTGAGAGGACAGGATCAAGGTTGTTGCCTAGAGAAAAAAGTAGAGGGACAGAATGTAAGTTGGTGTGGACAAAGACGAGAAACATCTGTTAACTTCAAACCAATTCAGCAAAAGCATTCAAATAACAACTATACTGTATACACATTAATTGGGATGTGTGTTTTATGGCGGTTTTCCACTGCATGGTACCAACTTGACTCTACTGGCCTCGGCTCGGCTCAACTCTACTCGCTTTGGGAGCGTATCCACTGCATAGTATCAGCTCGACTCTACTCTACTTGCTTCAGCCTACCTTGTTTACCACTGCAGATACTACCCCTTGAGTTGTAGCTGTTCGCCATAGCGACGGTGCTGTTTGAGCCACAGTACATCGATAGTTTTTTTAAACTTGTCCCTACACTGTTTGGTAGCCGTGTGCAGCCAACAGTTCTGCCCTGTCCAGCTCTCTCTAGATAACACTGATAATGTCGTTGGCACCCGAGAACGTCTGCACCTCCTCAATTTATGACGGTGTGGTTTTGCGTGTTGTCATTTAATAATGGGTGAATAAAAAGTTGCGGCTGCTTTAGTTTCGCAGTATGTCTATGTCGCAAAATGGACCAGTAATGAAACAATCCAATCCGCAGTCTGCATTGCATTTTCTTGTAGTGGAAAAGCGCCATTACACTATCATAATATAAAACAGAAAGATAATTAACACTATTTCACTATTCAGGACTCTACTGCTATAATCTGCAATTTGATAGGGCAGGACAGGTAGGGCGAAAACAGTTATCTGATGGACTAAAATTTGATTCATACATCAATTAACAAATGTTGACTATACAAATTACAGATTATTCCTAGACATATTAAACAACCACAATTGCTGCAATGCTGAACTCCAGCATTTCAGAAATGATGATGTAACTGACCCATTTAATGATTGTGAACAAAACAGGCAGTAGAAAGCATGCTGATTGATTGGAGTGGGCACAGAGAGACACTGTAATTCCAAACAAGGTGGCACACACAGATGACATTGACATGCATATGGTGGACATGCAAATGTATGCAAACACATACTACAGAGGAATATGCGTTCAAACTAATGATCTAGTAAGTGGAAAGCATCTACAAGGCTCCAACATGCAACCTAAAAAATTTCTCCCAGAGAGAGAGGTCGGGTCTAAGTCTCTGATTTGGAAAAGCAGTCCAGGTGTCAAACCTATGTACCTCGACAGCCTGCTTTTTTATTTGATTTATCTCCAGCTTGAGTTGTTCTCGCTCTGAGGATAGTTCAGAGACCAGGTTTTGGTAGTCTAGACTGGTACGGTTGCTGCTCTGCAGCTGTAGTTGCAAGGCAGTCATCTGGGAGGCTAGTTCGTCATCACTTCCCTGTTTGGATCTCAACAGCTCCTCATTCTTGCGTTTTACTGCCTGTAGCTCCTCGTCCAGCTTCAGCCTCTCTTGGCTCAAAGTTTCAGTCAGCTTCTTGAGGTTTTGGAGCTCAAACAAACTCTCATTAAGTGCCCTGCCCTTATTCTCTATAATCTTGTAAAGACTTTCTTTTTGCAGGTTTGCCTCCTTGACGTGTTCCTGCTCCTGGTTGAGTTGTTGCTGTAGGGCCTTCATATCTGAGCTCAGTTGGGTCAAGCGCTCAGAAGAGGTCTTGTTCTTCCTCAAGCTTGTCTCAAGCTCCTCTTGAAGCCTGCACTGTAGTTCTTCAACTTTCCTTTCTGAAGAACTGGCCTGCTCTTGACTTTGGCGAAGTGTTGTAAGTGTGCTGCTGTACTCCCGAATGGTGGTGGTGGTCTGCTCCAGCTCTGTTTCTACCCTCCTCCTCCTCGCCACCTCCTCTTGATTGGACGTTCGTAGCATCTCCACCTGGATCTCCAGCCCATCTCTCACAGCTTGGAGGTCCTTGATGCGTCCCTGTAACCGGAGAACAGCCTGTTCAACTCGGCACCTCTCACTGGCTTGCCTCTCCAGCTCCAGGCGCATCTTCACCAGGTCCTCCTCACACTGACATAGGTGGGCCACAGCCATAGAGGAGTCAGCCAGCTGGGTCTGTAGCTGCTCTCGGGTCTGTTCCAACACAGCCTTCCCTTCTTCTACAGTCTGTCTCCTGCGCGTTTCCTCTTCCAGGTTGTGTGTGACAAAAGCCAGCAACTCCGTTTTCTCCTGTAGGCTGGTAGTAACCTTTGCCAGATCCTCCATGTGCTGGCTGTTGTCCTCCTCTCTCTGCTGATTCAGTAGCTCCAGTTGGGCCTCCAGCTGTCTCCTCCTACGGCCCTCCTCTGTGATGACGGACCGTTGGCTGTGAACCTCTTCCTCCGCCCTCCTCTGGCATTCCTCAGATTGAATGATCGACAGACGTAGCCTGGCGAGCTCCTCCTCTAGGTTCATCCTCTCTGCCTCCATCCGGTCGCACTGCCGCTGGAGCTCAGCTGCGTCCTCCTCCCTCTTGGCCTCCAGACGCTGCAGGTCAGCACGGCTAGCATAGATCTGAGATTGGTAGCTGAGCTTTAGCTTATTGATCTCCATACTGCATTGGCCCCTTACCTTTGAGATCTCCAGCTGGAGCTCCGTGACCCTGGCCTCCTCCTGAACAAGCTGCCGCCGCAGCCGCTCCACCTCCCGCTCCTTGTCGGCCACGCCCTTCTCTACCTCCACCTTTGCCCAGCTAACCTGCTCCAGCTCCGCCTGCCTTTTCCTCATAGCTGCCTCGTAGTCCTCCTGCTGCTTTGTGTAGCGCTCCTCTGCCAGCCTCCTCTTCCTCTTCTCTTCCTCCACCAAGTAGTTCAGACGGGCCACCTGCTCGTTCAGCTCTGCCAGCTGACTGTTGGTGGAGCTCAGGCTCTCCTGGGTGGCACTGTACTGCATGGCTGTGTTCCGCTTCACCTCCTCCACAGACAGCAGCTGCTTCTGGGAGCTGCTGAGCTGCAGCTGGTAGCGGGCAATTGCCTCTTCCAGGGAACTGTTCTTGGCAATGCGACCCTGGACATCTTCCTTCAGCTGCTGGAGCTCATCTTCCAGCAGGCTGATCCTAGTGTTACGAATCTGAATGAAAAGTACAACACAGTGTCTTTAGTGTTCTAGAATATAAACACCCCTTCTGAAGAAGGCATTGAGATGGATTACTGTGTATGCTCGACAGGGACCCACTTTGATTTTGCTTGAGATTTTTTGGATTAATTCAAGTATAAAATAGTTCTGTCCTTCAATGTGTTAAAGAAGAGCTCCCACAATTCTGAATTTCCTCACCAGCTTACGTCTTCTCTTCCCTTTCCAGGGAAAGGGAAGAGAAGACGTGAGCCTATGGGAGCAAGAAGTGGAACACTCACTTTGCACTCAACCCAAACAACCACATTTCTGTAATACTGGTTCCCACCACAATTCTGAGGATTGTACCTTTTAACTCTCGTAATGTACTCAGAAATCTCGCTTTTGGCCACACGGCGGCGCATCTGATTGTGTATGATTTATGTGTTTTTCAATTGGCATTGCTGAGTGTATTTATTTATTTATAAATTATTTCTATATGTATTTATGTAGTTTTTTGTGCCTTTTACTCTTCTTGTTGTCCTTGTGTTTCAAACACACACCTTGTTGTGTCA